>VZRJ01006986.1:2042957-2083300 GCA_013397565.1 Ptilonorhynchus violaceus
AGAGAAAAAGAGAAAAAGAGAGAAAAAGAGAAAAAAGAGAAAAAGAGAAAAAGAGAAAAAGAAAAAAGAAAAAAAGAAAAAAGAAAAAAGAAAAAAAGAAAAAAAGAAAAAAGAAAAAAAGAAAAAAAGAAAAAAAGAAAAAAAAAAAAAAAGAAAATGGAACCCCAGTGGGTTTTCCCCAGGTTTGTTCATTTTCTCCACAACAGCAACTCAGAAGCCAACCTGTTCTCTTACCAATCTTAGATGTCACCCCCTTGCATTATAAAACGGGTTTTTTTGCAAAAGAATTGAATCAGGGAGGCAAATAAAAGGAGGTGTAGGAGCAGTATTTCCCACTGAAAATCCCCTGTTGATAGCTATTGGCAATAACCTGGTTTGTTTTGCCATCCTGGTGATGTCAGGTTGGCTCAGCTCACGCCCCGTCGGCTCTGACTGAGGGGCTTCACTCACTGCGGGGCTGAGGCACGTGGCCCCGGCTGGGGAGCAAAGCACAGCCTCTCACTGCCTTGGCTTGCCTTCACATAAAGGGGTTTTGGGAAATTGTGTAACATCACAGCAGACTGGTGCTTGCCCCAGGTGTAGCAGGTTCTTCCTTTCTCGTTGACTTCGACAGAGCATGTGAATTTCATCATCATTGCCAACAAAATAAAAAGTAAACAGCGAGCAGTAAAAATGGCCAACATTTAATTTTGAGGGGGAGATAAAAGGGTACGTTAGGGAAGTGCTGTGACCAAGATATTCTGCTCTAGAAAAAAAAAAGGCAAATTCTTCAGTGAAAAATATGAGATAGTACTGCTTTTGTAACTCCCAGTAGCAGCCAAAATAAGGGTAGTGAGAAAGAACACAGATTTTCAAGGCAAACAAAACCACAGTAACACATCCATACCTTTTAATGCCAGTATAATAAATTATGAAGATACTGAACTTACGAATAAAGACTGTATCTTCTTTCTGGATTCAGCTTAGTTTCAGTGCGAGGTGGTTATAATAGGGCAGTTGTAACAACACATCATCTTAGCGAGAAAGGAGTCACTATGGCAGTTATAAAAAATATGAACTAGAAAAAGTAGTGACAGAAAATTAAGCAAGCAGAGTGGAATGGATATGGAAAAGCACAGAAAAGAGCCTTTTAGGTTTTATAGTTTAGCCTACCAGGAAGAACAAATTTGCAACATGAATATTGGGCAGGCATTAGGACATTAACAAACACCTCCTTGCACTGCCAAAGGAGCAGGTAAAGCATTCTAATGCCACTGGTTTTTTTCCCCACATCCCAAATTTCTTTGGTTTTGTGGTGCTTTGTCCCACCATGAAAAAGTTACAATGTGGGATAAAGATGCCAAATGTACATAAAAGTTGAGTCAACAGAATGTTAGAATCCTATCTTTGAATGAAATTATTATATGACTCTATTAAGCCTAATTTAAAACAAGGCCTTCCAGTTTGCTTTCTGCCTCAGTTTTCCAGGTGTTTTCATGCCATAAGTCACATCCAGCTCAGTCCAAGCAGGACCAAGTTCCTGCTGCTTTACTTCAAAGCTTCAGATACCCACTTTTGTTCAAGGCTCTGCACAGAGCAGTGACAAGTCCTTCTCATTTTACCCCAAAGGACGATGTTCTGGAGTTAATCAGATCTTCGGTCTGGAAGAAGGCTGCTCACCTGCTTGTAGACAGATAACCATCTTCAATCAACTAGCCTAGAAAGCTCTGGCTTGCAGGTGGTGTAAAAGCATGGCTAGGAGAGGGAATCAAAACAAAAACGAACTCAAAACCCAAACACGTCCCGACCCTCCCTGCCCTTCCCCAAAAAAACCCCAACCCCACCAAAACCCC
Organism: Ptilonorhynchus violaceus; assembly: GCA_013397565.1. Lineage (NCBI taxonomy): Eukaryota > Metazoa > Chordata > Aves > Passeriformes > Ptilonorhynchidae > Ptilonorhynchus > Ptilonorhynchus violaceus. The sequence goes on from VZRJ01006986.1 coordinate 2,044,790, forward strand.
AAACACGTTATGAAGCACAGGCCAAGGGAGGTCCCTGCTGGCAGGATGATGAAAAACACATGCACCACTTCCAAACACATCATCCACACACTCCCACAAATAGTTTGTTCCCACTCTGAACCCCAAAAACACAGCACAGTTACCTTGCATTCACCTTGACACCAGCCTCTTGCTCCCAAAGGCGGTGCAGCACCCACCGCACGAGGGCAGCTGCTTGGTGGGGCAAAGGGGAAATCCCAGACTCCAATTCACTGAGTTTATCAAGGATAAAAATTGCCAGCATACTTGAATTATCATTCTGCTGAAGAAAGGCTGACTGACCATTCCTGCAGCTTCCTCTGTTGCAGAGGAGCAGGATGGGACCCACCTGGTTTCCCACATGACATCGGTAATTTTTTCTGCCACATCACAGGCATCAGGTATCAGTAACATTTAACAGTTCATCAGCCAACACTGGATATTGGTGTATTGAAAAGAAGAAGGAACAAAATAAAACAACAGATCTTGTCTCAGCTTTTTTTGTACATTACATTACATGGCTACTGCAGAATTTCAACTACAACAAATTTCAAGAGATAGAAACCAGAAATAATTCTTCACTGTGGTGGAGCATCACAAAGACACTTCTGATACAGCTGGGGACAAACTAAGCTCAAAAAATGCTTATGGGATGAGACACACAGTAACTTCCAGACCATAAAAATGACTCTGCAAAGAAAGCAAGAATTAAAATAAATATCCAATGAAGGCAAACACATTTTACACCACACTGACATTATGAAGAGGTTCAATTTTCCTCTTACAACTGACATGCCTGAGAGTAACACACATTTCCAGTGGCTCAGAAAACAAATTTAATTGACACCAGAATGAAGGAAAGCATACAGGGAGTTTTTTTAGAAAAAGCAGCTTTATTACAAATCTGTAGGTTTAAGAAAATATCCAAAAACTGTCAAAGTAGTATGAAAAATGCTGTCATCTGATTCAGAGTCACCAGTTTTCTCCAACATAGCATACAAAACTTGATATAAACCATGGCAATTCTTGGCGACACAAGTCAGGTATTTGTAATTCAGAATTCCCTGCTGACAACTAAGATGCTGCTGGCAAGGGCATCATTAAATTGCACTGGTTTTGAAAACTGGAAGCTGGGAAGGAAGGTTATATACATATACACATACTGTATTTTACCACATGTCCAGGTAAGTCAGGGCAAACAAAACATGGCCCAGCACAATACTCGTCTGTAAAACCTGGAGAGCCAGGGAATGTGTGTCTGTGGCATTAAGTTATTCTCTGGGCTCTGGTTCCCATTTACTTTTACATCTCAAACTTAATAAAGGCCAACTGTTTTCCACACCCATTTACAGAAACGGTGAAGTTGATGTGCTGCTGTGCTGTCTCTTCAGACTCAGAATGTGTCAGATGCACTGCATGCAGACACAGGATCTAAAAATGCAATGCAGTTAAAACATCATATAATTAAAAGTGGGATTTTGAGAAGATTGCACACTGAATTTCCTGCAAGTGATCTTACACCTTAAGCTCCCCTGGAAAACGTGGCATTTCTCATGTCATTCAGAGATAATCCATACAACAAATGAAGGAGGAAAGAACTGATATATCTCACACTCCTGAACTGAAGCACAGACTGCTGCAAAAACCAGGAAGTCTGCAAGTATGCCAGGGATTAAATCCAAACCTGCCCTACAACTCTTAACTGTGGGTACTCTTAACTGGCTGCAATGGCTGGAAGCTGCAGCACACACCATTGGTAACAATATTCTCAAATCCTTTGAACTGCACTGGACTGAGACACCGCAGCTCAGAGCTGCAGTGAAGATGAGGCTTCAGTAGAAGAAGTGGGAAGATTTGAAAGGAGCAGGATGAAACACTTCTCTTACAATACCTGCTCAAGGTGTTGATATGATCTAAAAAAATCCCCAAACAACTCTATAATTTAACTGTTTTTATCAGGTGCTTGAAGGGGATTTTCTATTGAGCAATCCACCTCTTGCCAACAGCAACTTGAAAGAAACCAGCACCATGTTAAAAAACTACTCAGTGCATTTCATTCATTTTGCTGTTTCAACTTCAGTTGAAAAGCACAGGATCAAGAGTTACTCAAAGAAAACTACTCTGCAGGAGAGCAATTAGAAATCAACAATCTCTCATTACTGGAGCAAACAGGATGGAAGATGCAGAACTGATTTACAGTAATTTCCTTCCCCCTGCAGACCAGATTAACCTCAGGTTAATCAGGGCTACCTGGAACATTTCTTAAAAGCCACCTGCTGGTAAAGAGGTTGCCTCATTCTTCTGCATTTACTGAAAGCTTGATTTCTGAAACGCTGTAATGAAACAGTCCAAAATCTTCATTCCAAAGAAGGAAAATACTTCATGTACATTCTTAAGTGTGAACCTTGAGGCTTGGGAAACGTTTTTCTAGATTGTCAGCAAGTGTCTGATCAGCCTCACGCAGGACTTCAAGGAAACTCTCCACCTGGAAATAAAAAACACACAAGAAGAAAAACAAAACTTGCATGGAATACAGAATTCTTGTATTGGTACAGGGGCTCTTTCTACTTCTGTACTTTCCAAACAAGAGCAGACAGCAGCAGCGACTGCAATGAACAATGGAAAATGCTCCACAGTAGCTACTTTCCTCTTAAACCTCATAATTCCAGTTGGTCTAAACTTTGAAACGCTACCACCTTCCTCAAGCTCTTACTTTCTTGTTTAAAAGTACACAAAGAAAATCCCCCTACGAAAAATACTTAGAATAATTCTCCTATTAAAAATACACAGGACAAATTTTCACCTAGCATAAGTTTGCAGACATCCATTCATGTCAGCACAGTTTGGCCCTTGAGCTAATGATCTCAGCAAAGCTCTGGCTGAAGTAAGGCACAAGAGACAGAGGGGTAAGACTGTCTGGAATTGGAGTGGTGTATTACCTGTGCCTGAGCAATTCTGTCCTACTTGCACATCAGATTTGGAAAGGTCTTGCCCCCCAAGCAGTATTTTTTCAGCTGTGTCACAGACTTTGTCACATACTCACCGATGCAGAATACAGAGGTAAGAGGTTCTGAAATGCACAGGAACACGTCTGCTCATTCAAGTGTCCCTGGTGCAGTCCTTCTAATGTATTCTCCTAGAAAACGAGAAATACAACCAGTGTGTCATGTATGGGTGTTGAAAGAACAAACTTAAAATTGTGCACAGCCTCTACAAAATGTGCTTTGTTCTTAAAAATGGGTAAAACAACCAGAACTTACAGTTCTGAGAAAGCCAGACACAGCTAATACAAAAAGGTCTGAACGCTCCACACGTCACAAGACTCTTAATCTGAATGCTTCCATAATTAAAAAGGTACAGCTGAGAAGGTGAGTTTTTATATTTGACAGTATTTCCTTTTCATAAATAAATTAACTTTCATTCAAAAGAAATGGCAACGTACACCTAGAGAATTTATCATACAGAATCTTGGCCCTGAAGGCACACACCCCAGAAAACCTGTGTCCATCCCATCTCCTACACGTTGCTACTCACCTTCTGGTTGATTCTTTAATGAATTCCTAGTAAGCAGCTGCATTTGCACAGAAAAATGCCCACATTAACAGTGGAGTCTTTTTTCTTACCTACCCTGCAGAAATCCCTACTAGAATTTTGTTTATTCTTACCTTGGTTAATTCTTGAAGCATATTGGAAAGTAATTCACAGCAAATATCCTTCAAAATTTTTAAATGGAAATCTTCCTCATTTACATCAGTCCTTCCAGTCTCCTCTTGCTCAGACCCCTTGGAGTTATCAACAGCTCTCTTCCCACAGCTCTCCATGTATTGTAAAATACGAATCAAGCTCCCAATCAGAGGCATATCTTAATAGAAAGTAACGAGAAAATCAAACTTTAACACTGAATATTCTTCCCCATCCTTTCAAGGCAGTAGAATTTTGAAACACACTGCCAGATTTTACACAAAAGCTATAGGAATGAATATTTTGACAGTGTTGTGTTTTGTTACTCAAAGACAGTTTTAAAGAAGCAAGTGGAAATGTAGTAGAAAATCCAAATCATTTTTCCTGCAAGCTGGCCTGTATTTATAAAAACTATATGCCAGTGGTAAGGAGCATGAGAAGGAAAATATCTTTAGTAGTACCCAGTGAGGGCAGTATGTTAAATTTGCATCCAGATAACCCTATCTGACAAACCAAACTGTACAACATTTTTCTACTGCAGGTGACCCTGACTCACATTCTCAAGACTTTTAATTCTAAATACTTATCCATGGATTGAAAAATAAGAGATGATAGATGGATTTAAGTAAGTGCACAATCTCCCTACTAAAAAAAAATATTACTATATAAAAAAAATAAATTACTATATTTTAGCAAAGATGAATTCTGCTATTTTCATTCATTTACCCAATGGAGAAGACTGAGCAGAATCTGTAGATTCTGGTACTGTAACTCCTCAGAGACATCCAGTAACTGAGCTTCGGGCTTGCTGTGATTTCAAGTCACCAGGAAAGAGTCTCACTGTGTTCAAACATGTTACTGAATTGAAACACCTTTCACCCCCACATAAAGTCAATTGTAAACGTAACTTTTAAAAAAAAGAAAAAACAGAAAAAAGCATGACTTGCTTTTCCTCATCCTGGTGTATTCCTGCTCTGTCTGTGAAGCAAACATAGCAGACAGCACGGACAAAATAGAGGCCAGCACAGTCTTCTGCTCCTGCACAATGATTGGTGGATCATCTGGCTGGCAAAGCTCCTGGCAAACGAGGTCATAAAGCAAACTCCAAGTCTCTTTTCCTCCATCAGGAGCCTGCACTTGAGAAAGAAAGAAAGAGAACCCACCAACCCAACAAATTTAATCCAGGTACATGAATTCCTTTTCTCCTCATTAAATATTTGATGATCCAGAAGTTACAGCCTCTCAGCCCCATCACATGTAGCAATTCCAGCATCTTACCAATAGCCTGGATACCCTCATCCACCGTGGTCAGGAGCTGCAGGATATGCATATAAACATCCAGTCCTTCTGGATTATCCGACCTACACAGAACAAACATCAAAAAGACAAATCCAGGTGCTGGTTACTGAGTTTATATTTGGTGTTTTGGACACAGAGAAGCCTCTCAGCAATCACTGCCATTCTCTTTGCTAACAAACAAGTTGACTCATCTCAAACTTTAAGTCCGGCAAAATGTATCCCAGTGATCTGTCAAACTGTGCTGTTCCCAATAAAAGCAAGATGTTTGGTTACAGGCCTTATAAGGTTATAAGGCATCTCCCCAGCCATGAAACCACAAAGAAATCTCACATACCGGACTTGTTTGGCTGCTTCAAGTATACAAGGCACAATCTTGAAGTCTGGAAGTTCTTCAGGGGAATCATCTACAGACGGTCCCACAGACCGGCAAGTGCCACTTTTGATCCAGTTTAACATCAACTCCTCATCCAGATCAAAGAGTTTGTCCACCACTTCACCCACTTTCACCAGCAATTCAACTGCACAAGAGAGAATGTTATTTTTATTTCAACAAGACTAAAAACGAAGAGCAAAAATCAGCTCACAAAATGCCAATATATACAAGTATTCAGAGTAAATTCAGTAGTGAAATATATTTGTTTTCTTCATGACCTACTACAGATTGCTATGTTTAACTCCTTTATGTGGCATAGACCAGGTAAAGAGCTTGATAAATAGGGATTGTTGGAAAGCCTACTGACACCTTCTACCTTGTCATGCCATATGTGAAGCAAGAACTTTATTCTGCAAACAGACTTCATGTTCCTGAAAACTTCTAACTTCTGAAGTAAAACTTTTCAAGATTTGTTCCCAGATTTTATGCAGTTTTATGCTAATAACTGCTAAAAAGCAGTTTTATGCTAATCTTCAACCTGCCAATCTGCATTTTACTTAAGTAGATCTGTTATTTCAGTTGGATGGAGCAGGATTTCTGACAATGGTCATTAAAAAAATCTATTAAAAATGGAAAAAGCTAAATTATTAGGATTCCTTGACAAATGATAACTGCAGCTACAACTGAGTTGGATGTAAAACATAAATGCTATTCAAAATATTTCCATTTTTAGGTTGTTGGTGTCGTTTTTGCTAAATTAGTGCTAAGAGAGATTTGTGTACTAATGACTGCATAATGAAAGCCTGCACAGTATTCAGCTGCCAGAGTAACTGAATCATTCCTCCAGCTCACATTCCACAGATATGGTAGTTTTAAAAACAGAAAATGAATATCTGATTTGAAAAAAAATAAATTAAATGGGGTCTTGTTTCAAGCCTCAAGAACAACATATGTAGATCTCTGAATAAGGACAACGTCCTTTCCTTTGTTGTGGCAAATAACAATTTCCTCTATGAGATTTATTTTGATCCCCCCACAGAGCTTTCTTCTTCTTCCTCTGTGAGTGCTTTTCTGGTTGGTTTTATAGGTATTTATAAACCTGCAAAGGCAGGACAAGTTTGTTTTGGTGTCCTTTAAATTCATGAGGTTTCCTTTATTTTAAAAAAATTATCCCAACTGAAAATATTTGTCTTTGAAATTGCAAACTTCAGTTCTTATTTTTCTTCTGCAAACACCCACTAATTCCCAACTTCTTTTGGCAGCTCACCATTTGTAGAGCTGGACATGATAAAGCAAACGCAGTCATACACAGAAGGATTTTCTCGGATCCTCTCCACCCAGACACTGGCCACCTCAGGCTGGGACAGGCAAGTTAACAACAACCTAGAGAAGAATTCATCATTTAACAAATTAGAAGCCAATTCGTTCATTTTAGCTGTAAATAAAAAAATATTTACAATGTTAGTCCAAAACAATGAGAATGATGTGACAGAAACAAGAATCTAGCTCACAGCAAAGTGATTCCAGAACAACAAAAGGATAGGATGAGAGGATAATAAAACAGTGAGCCCACTTGTCAGTTTTCTCCCCAGGCCTCAGAACAAAGCAGAACTACTAATGATGCACTGAGATGTCCTACCTGCTTGTTTCCAGAAGAGTTGGGGAGTCTGAATCACACAAACGTTGCAGTAACACTTGGCTTTAAGGAGAAAATGCAAGAAAAAAAAAGTTAAGAAAATCTTTGTTTTTAAAAAGGAATAAAGAGGTTAATTTCACAGCTGCAGCCATGTTCTGAGGTTAAAGCCAGCTTTTGTAACTGCATGCAATTCCAATGTTTTAAGACTGCTGAACTTAGAAACTAACTTCACTGGTGATTAAAAAAACAAAACAAAACAAAAGGTTTGTATCCTTTTCTCCTTCCCTGAGCACCTCCCACACAACTATAGTCAGACAAAAAGTGATGAATGAAGATGAGGCATGGCAGGCAAACTCAGATCCTTCCATAACAGGCATTTCATGACTGTGAGTCCAGACAAGCAGTACTCATGCACGTATGAAGCACATATACACTTACCCAAGATTCTCATCCTTACTAATGGACATGCAGATGTCCTGGAAACAGGCCATATTTCCTAATATTCCCACACAAATTTCCTGAAAAGTCAAAACACAGTATAATGAGACAACTGCAACATAGTCCATGATTTCACCTCCACAGCCATAAGGCAAGAGAGGTTCAAAGATGTTTTCCTGTTTGATTTCCAAGCTTTTATGACCCACTGAATTAATGAGAGAAACACAGATTTTTCTACAGATTTTATACAGATTTTTCTGTATCTATCAGACTAGCCTAAAATATACTCACATACTATCCAAATATTTAGGTGTTAAGGTGTTCCATAAAAGCAAATATACCTTGAAATCAACTTTGCTTGTATAGTCTATGTATACTGTTTTGAAGATAATCTGGCAGCCCTAATCTTAAGAGGAGTCCTAGAACAAAAATATCACTACATAAGCTTGACCCTCACTGATATTCACTTGATCACAAAGAAAGGGGTCTCAATACAAGCTTCCAGCAAAGCCCATTTGAGGATTAAAGAGATCTAAAATAAAATAAAATATAATAAAAACCAAACCCCAAAGCAGTGCATCCCCTCAGGATATTCATTCCAAGACAATCATTAAAAGGATGCACACTTCTGTAGAGGGGAGCATGAAAGCTCTGAAATACCTGCAGGTGACTGGAGCTAACACAAAGTGTCCAGCGAGTCATTAGTAGCAGCAATTTGAAGTTAGAAATCAACTCTCACCACTAAGGTTGACTTCTTAATTATTAATATATTGTTACTTCTGCTAAATTACACCAGGCACTCCAACAGACACTATTTCATGAAAGTAGCTCTGACAGCCAGTTTGCACTCACTTCCAAGTTTCCACTCACTTTCCAAAGACAAAGTACCGAGCTTTCAAAGCTCTGCGTGTCTCTATCATCTCCTAGAGTAAAGCATCTGGTAACTTCAGAGAAAGAGGATTTACGTCAACACTGAATACCTTTGAAAATCCTATCTTGAACTGTGTAGCACAGGCTGCAAATCAATGACATCAAAACAAGTGGGAAAAAAAATTATTAAATATTGGTGTCTAACAATTCCAAAGATTACTTTTTGTAATCTTTTGATGTTTATTTCTCATTATCTTGTTCTGATTTGATTGATGATAAATTAATTTCCCTAACTGGAGTCTGTTTTGCCCCTGACACCAACTGGCGATTGATCTCTCCCAACCCTTGTCTCAACCCACAAGCCTTTTGTTGTATTTTCTCTCCCCTGTCCAGCTGAGGAGTGATAGAGCAACTATCTGGTGGGCACCTGGCCTCCAGCCAGGGTCAAACCACACTTGTGTAGGTCTGACTAAACAAATTCATGACCATTTCTGTTCAGTAATCATAAAACAAGTCAGGAGGGAAAAAAGGCCAGACTGCTGGCTTTTATAAGAGGTCTTTTAACGAGGTTTGAGAAACTCAGTCCTTTATCAGCTTCAATAGATGAGGATATGTGAGCAGACATGTATCAGCTTCAGCATCACCAAAATTCTTACTGATTACACCAATTAAAAACACAGAAAAAAAAAACATTTTAAAATTTGACTTTGTGTTTTCTCCTGGTTCCCCTAATACATTACACACGCAATGGGAGAAAGGAGATAAGTGTAAATGCAATTACAGAGCTATCTACTATTGCTATTAACACAGGACAGCTTTTTGAGAGCTCATACTTACAGTAAGGCGAGGGCATTTTGACTTGGCAAAAACTCCCATGAATATATCAGGGGCATTGAACTCCTGAAGAAATAAAGCAACATCCTGTGGAGAAAGTGAATGGAGAAGTAAATGGACCTCTACAATTTCAAAAGGCAAAATCAAACGTGTTCCCACAGCACAAGGACTGGATCAAACAGACGACAAACTCCCTACAAGAAATGTGTTATTTGCCAACAGTTAATACCAATAACCCTTGTATTTCAATGAGAGAAGGCCAGCAAGCCCCTCTGGTGATTCAGTATGCCAGTGATTTGCTGTACAATGAGCTGGAAAGTCACATTTGCAAGAAAAGTTTCTTTTGCTCCCTATCTCAACAAAAAGGGTCAGAAACCAGTAAATACCACGTTTTAAGGTGTGACATCACCACAACATATAAAAAAGAAACAAGTGAAAGGATTGCCATTAGTACTTGATCAGAACATACAAAAGATTAGATCTTCATTTTACCACATTAAAATACAAGATTAGTTCTCTGTTACTGAGTAAAGGATCCCTAGTCCATGTTTATTTAAAAAATCCAAACAACAAGCTAGGGAATAAAGCAACAATTCTTAAAACTAAAAAAATATATATATAAAAAGAACTTGTTCCAGCATTTGAGAATGTTCAGAAAAATACCAAGAAGCTCTGTTACACTGCCACTGCAAGTCTGCAGCTAAACTCTGAAAGACTGTTTACCTATCAGAGAAAACTATGCTTACCAGCAGGAGGTATTACAATTGCTAGAGGAAAATATGTCTATTGAGAGATGACACCAATATTATCCCCGTACTCGAAGCGCTGAAGACACAGGCTGTGCACCCGAGTTAACTCCAGAGGTAGCTCAGGTGTCCTGTCATGTACCTGCTCCTCTCCAAACGCAGGGAGAGCCTGCTTGGTGCCGACCCACCCCACCTGTCCTGCCTCATTCCTCCACTGCCCGCCACGCCAGGGCATGAGCAACACCACAGAAACGAGCATGCTGATCCAGGTGATTCCCTGCCTTCTCCCACTCCCAGCAGGATTCTGACGGAACACTCGTAACAGAACCGCCCCGAGGTCCGGCTGCCGCACATCGCTCCTACCTCGTCCATCGACATATCCCACACCTTGCAAATGTCATTCTCCATCTCCTCGTCCAGCTCCGTCCGAGCTCCCTCGGGGCTGGCGGCCGGATCCGGCTCGGCGGGGGCGATGACCTGGGACACAGCGGGGCGGGGGAAAACGACCCAGGTTAATCCCCCGCACCACTCGGGAGCCGCCGTCTCCCCGCTGGTCCCCGGGTTCGTCCCCAGGTTTGTCCCCGCTGTGTTCCCGGGCTGGTCCCAGGTGGGTCCCCGCTGGTCCCCGGGTGTCCCTCCGGCCCTGGGAGCAATCGCGTCGAACCCACCCCGCGCAGACCGACGCCGAGCCCGCCGCCGCGCTCCCCCCCAGCGCCCGCGCACCTCGATGAGGCGGGTGAGGACGCTGAAGAGCCAGTGCTTGCTGTACACCGTATTCCCCACCGCGTCCCCCTCCTCCTCCTCCGCATCGCTGCACGGCGGCGATGGNTGGTGCCGGGAGCCGCTCACCCAGGACCGCCGCTCCGCGGATAGCGGCGCCCATGCTCCCGGAGCACCCGAGGATCCCAAGGGGGCCCCAAGGGGGCCCCTTAGCAGCCCCCACGATGCCCCGACACCGCCCCGCTGCCCCCGCAGTGCCGCGCCCCGGGAGGATGGATGCTCGCAGCAAAGGGAACAGTTCTCGGGAGGATTTCTTTATTCGGCTGTGCAAAGGGAGGTGTGAGAGGGGCAGGGGGGCAGCGCTAGTACTTGCGGGGCAGCCCCGCGGGCCGGTAGCGGTTCGGGTCCCCGCCGCTCCGGCCCCACGCGTTCGCCTCCTGGTCCGCCCGGGTGTCCTCCGCGTGTCTGCCGCTCACGTCGCTCTGCCACTTCTCCCGGGCGTCGCTGAGGGGAAGGAGAAAGGCCACCTGAACCACCATTTACTCAGCCTTGTGCTGGGTCCCTCACTCGTGTGAAAGCAGCTTTTCCGCAGGGCTCCTCAAGGTGAGATGCAAGCATGCACTCAGCCCTTGTCTGAGAGCCCGCAGTGGAACGCCCTAACTCTTGTGTCAGGAAATGAACCTGCAGTGAAGGAGAGTTCCTTATCAGAAATGCAGAGTAAGGAATCTGCTTTCTCAGGAGGACACGAAGAAAGGCTCACGCTCATGTGGGAGAAGAGGCACCATTCCTATAGAGGCTGTCCAGACAGGAACTGCATCCCCTATTCTCCACTTGTCCTTCTAGGTCAAAAGCTGAGTTCAAGTCAAATAGGACTTCACTCCAGCTGGAATGCCTGGATCCCTAGTAACTCATTGTTAACAAGCCAAGCACACTCCATTACCTGATCACTTTTGCTGCCCAAGCACCACCAGGTCCTCTCCGGGCAGCATCATAATTCCCACGGGCATGGAAATACTTGTCGGCACCTTTGTAATTTGCCTCACGCATGTCCCGGTATGCTTTGAACATATCCCATGCCCCTGAAGAAAGCAGAGAAATGGAGATGATGTTGACTTGAAAGAGTCCCACCAGAAATAGTTCAGTAGTATTTCAGCCAGGAGCTGAAAGGCCCAAGGAGCAGTAACACAGCGAGGCACTTCTCCACATCAGCCTTTGCACAGGGCTGTGCCCACAGAAAGCAGCTGTGGGGGCTGAGCGAGGCCCTTGTCCAGCAGCACAAACCAGCGGGGTCTCTAATGTGGAGCTGCAGCTCTCCCAGCTCCCAGGGCTGCATCCATTGGCTGCTGGCAGCCTGTGCTTGAGGAGAGGGTTCCTGAGGGAAGGGCCCATGGTAACAGCAGCTTACCTCCTGCCGCATCCCGGACAAATTCTCCAGCTCTTACTATGGCTGGTCTGTCAGCACTTGCACACAGAATAACAGAGAGCAACACGATGCAGACCCAGAGCCTCATGGTTCCTGGCCAAGCCTGACACAGAGCTGTGAGACAGTGAGAGAGGTGAGCAGTTCTGGAGCACCTTTGAGCATCCCCCACACTCCCACCTGTGCCCAGGCAACTGCCCTGGCACTGAGGGATAGCCCAGGACCCCCTTTCCCCCCTGCAAGGAGTGATGCCCTCTGTGCAACCACAAGCTCAGCTAAGGACTCTGCAACAGAGGCAGATGCACACGAGAAACTTCCTTTTTAGCACTCCCTTGCTGCTCCTATTGTGAGTACAAAGAAGCCCTACATGATAAAGCATTGGTCCTATTCCCAAATACCAGCTCAAACCCCTGCACATAGCCCAGCAATTCAGAATGTCACTCACCACTGCAGAGAGGCAAAGAAAAAGGAGATGGAGATTGTCTCGTGTGCTCTCAGACTAGGGGAGGGTATTTATAAGCCATTCAAATCCCTCAAAAGAGGAACCTGGAACGGATACCAATGGTTGGGAATTCCCCACCAGCACTCCTGACAGAAATCGTTACTGGAAACCTGTCCTTGTCCTTACTCCAAGTTCATAGCTCCTGTTACACAACACTTTTTAGAAAGTACGTAGTGCTTCTTCAGCTGTCCTTGGGACTATTTGCTCCTCAAAATAAGCAGACTGCGGAACTGCCTTGAGGCTGAAGAGTTCCATGTGCTTGAAGTGTTACAGTTGGTTTAAGGTTGACACTTCTGTTTGGATCTTGTGCTGGACAGAGCTGGGAGGGTAAGGTGCCTGCCTGTCAGGAGGTTGAAGCACAAGGTCAGGTCTGCATTTGTGCACAAGGAACAGTCAGCTGCTTTACCAGAAGGGCTGCAGGAACTGCTAAGTGAAATCCCATGCATGCTGGGATGACCAGATGAATCCCAGAGCCGATGGAATGGAAAATGTTAAGTGTTGCTCTTAACTCCATTGCAAAGCAAACTGCATACACCTATGTCTCTGCTGATAATGCTCTGAGATAGCAGGGACACACACACCATGAAGAGGGTCTGGATAGTTCATCCTGCCTCGGCTTGCTCTCACAGACCCCTCTCAAGGGATTTCCAGCCATCCTGCTGTAATAGCAGCTCCATGGGGCTCAGGTGGGCTAAACTAAAGGAAGTTTTGGACACAGCAGTAAACAGTTTTACCTGAGGGGAAATTCAGATCCATACAGCCACGATGCAGCTAGATTTTAAATTAAATATTGGCATGGTTCACTGTTCAAGTACCCACTGTGCTCTCCCTGCTTAGGAGCCTTCTTGCTTCCCTTGGTTAACAACTTGACACAACCTTTTTCCCTGCAGAAGGCTCCAGGGTTGAGTGCAATTGTGCTGCAGAGTGAGTGTGCAGAAAGTCTCCCTGTTCTGTGGCCTCATACATGATTTAACAAGTCTAAGCACTTTACATTCCCCTCAGAAGAGTTAGGAGTAGTTGCCCTACTCACAACTCTGCCACTGTAAACAACTCGCTGCTGGAGCTGCAGGGCAGACAGGAGTTGAAAGTGCAATAAAGCTAATGAAGTGTCAACAGTAACTTTCTTGCTGGACTTCAGTCAAAAAAATTAGCTTAAGGAAAGAGGAAACATTTTCCACAGACAGGCAGCGGCAGGACAGATATTCTCTAGTATGCTGTATCTCTGAATGGCACAATTTGCAGCAAGAATCTAAACCCTACCCCACTGGACAAGGAAACCTTGCAAAAAGCAGGGAGCAGACACATATTCTGTCCCTTAGCACCCATGAATCTGGTACTTCACCGTGTAACAGCTCAGCTACTGCAGGGACTGGCGTTCTGCATTTTGCTGCAACTCTGTTCACATCCTGGTGATGACCTACATCCTTGCAGTCCATGGCAGCTCAAGTGCCTTCGCTGCTGGCTGCAAGTAGCCCTGCCTGTCACTTTTTTGTTTTTTAAAAAACGTGGAAAATTACTCCTGTAAGTTGGGGTACAGGCATGTGCCATTTTGCCCAGGGACCTAGAACAGAGCATTGGCTTCAAAACTGACCTAAGGAACTTTTTCCCTACAAGAGCTCAAGCACTTTGGACCATAGAGGATATTTTGAGTCTCATGTGCGTTTCACCTTCTCTCCAAACCAACATTGTCTGCAAAGAGCAAAACATGAAGATAATTGCAAGAAGGCAGGTACTGGAGGTGTCCTTCAGAAGATCTCAGAGCGCATCCCCTTGCCTTGTCTCCAGCAAGGAGGACAGCAGCAGTGATAATGCTGGAGCTCCCTATGGAACTGAGATAAACCTCCAGCAGGGAACAGCCTGAGCCCTGTTTCCCTGTATCCTCTTGGCCTGCACTCCAGGTCACAACCCTTGGCTCACAGAAATGAGCTGCAGCCAAAACTGCTTGCTTTCGCAACAGAAAGGGGCAAAGCTGCCTCCAAGTGTGGAGGAGGGTTTGAACAGAGTATTTCTTCCTGGCCTAGCAATAAAACACTGGCTGCATGTGCACACTGGGAAATACAACACATTGAGGGATGGCTGGAGACCATTTTCTGGGCTTGTACGTTCTGATGCAATCCAGATAAAATGCAACCCCACACTGGTGGCACTTTAACTGTAAATATCTAAAAATGCAAGCTACATTCTACAAACATTCCACAATTTTGCAATCTAAACAAGCCAGATTGAGAAAGGATGAGGTGAATTCCCACCTCAGGCACAGTATCAGATGCAGTTATTTCTTAATCTGGGAAAGAACAGTGGCTTATTATACATGTGCAATAATTCACTTCAGGAGTTTTGCCATGCTGCTGTATGGGATATTTACTAGCACTGACCTCGGGCTTACAGATATGTAGAATGACTGCAAACTTGGCTCCTTTCAAAGAGCAGATTGAAAATGCAGATATTTATCTGAAGTAAAACTGATTTACCCACAGGTTTTACTGATGGTTCTAACAGTGAAATAAATGGGAAATAATGTATGATACTTTTTTCTTTGGAAAAAAAGAAACCACCACCACCATTTCTATTTAAAGCTGCTCCAGGCAAAGCCCCCTTTATTCATAATCTCTGCTTTTCAAGGACTTCTTCCACCACCAGTCACCCACACAAACCAAAGCTGAGCAGCTCATGTCCCCAGTGAGGCTGGCTCGAGTTCTCAGTGGTGTGTGCTCAGCTGGCTGACAGAAGCCTTGCTCTGTGCAACTCTAATTTCTGGACAGAAGACCCTTTCATTTCACACTCCCTTCACCCTACCTGTATGAGATGAAAACAAACTCATGCATAACATGAAATACTGATTTTCCAACTCTTCTTCAGAGAGTTAACTCTCACTCTTTATTGACAGCCAAGGTAGTTGCAATCATAAACACAAGCTCACTTCAGACACAAAATCTGAACAAACATTTCCCATTATGTTACCTGTATGACCCTTCAAACACAATTTGTTCTTTAAAAAGCTCTAACTGGAATTATGGTTTATTGTAAAAAAACCAAAAAAGCCCCAACCCTCAGTCAAAGTTAACCAAGTGTACAAAACCCTCACAGAAGAAAAAGACTGATGTGTACACAAAATACACCAAGCAAATAAAGTGGAACCATACAGAGATAAGGCAGGCACACTCTCAGGAAGCCAGGAGTTCCTCTGAGGAAAGCAACAGGAGCACTCAGCTACAGCTGTACACCACCACACACTGTATGAACCCAAGTCAGGCAACTGTGGCAGCCCCTGAGGTAGCAGCAGGTTCATCTGGCAGGGAAGAGAACAGGCACCAACACCATCTGGTAGGTGCCTGACTCCCATTCCAAGTCTTACTGTGAGAGCAGGGGGTGCTCCTGCTGACACAGATCCTTCTATTTCCAATGCCAGAATCTAAACCCCAGAAGATTTAAAGTTTTCTTTTTTAGAAATAGTTCTGTATTGGCTTTTCCACAAGCAACACTATGAATGGATGAAAGCCTGCCACCTATTTTCTCCCCAGAACTTCACTTCCTCTAGTGAAGTAACCAACCCTCCACACTCAAGTTTTTCTTGCAATCAAGATGGAAGTCAGACCACATGTCTCAAAAGGCTGAAAGTTGTACTAAGTCCTATTTTGATGAAAAACATTATTTTGCAGCACACTAATGCTGCAAGACTACATAAAAAGATTCCTTACAAAGCAGTATTTTCAAGTAATTTCATTATAAATTTTAATTAAATTCCAATGAATGCTTTAATTTTTTATTTAAATGACATTCATGAAAATCAAATATTGACCAGATGTTGTGGCCTTCTGCTTAAAATGTGTCTGACAGTGAAGAGCATCAAAACTAGAAGCCTAAAAACAAACTTGTTCACAGGTGTATTAAACACAGAAAGAGTGCCAGTACAAAGCATAGTTCTGTAAATGACATAAAATCCAAGTGATTTTATGAATCTTCATATTCAACCATATATGTAAAAAGACTTCTTTCTTGACAGCATCCCTCTAAAAATATTTATTTAAACCTTCAGCTTTAAAAAAATATTATTAAAATAAGACATGCAGTCCTCTCACTTCCCAAAATGTCAGAATAAATTGTGGAATTACCAAATTTGACCTAGACTTCAGTAAAACCCTTTGACACTTTCCCACAACGTTCTCCTGGAGAAATGGGCTGCTCACGGCTTGGACAGGTGGACTGTTCACTGAGCAAAAACCTGGCTGGATGATCAGGCCCAGAGAGTGGCAGGAAAGGGGAGTTAAATGCAGCTGGTAGCCAGCCCCAAGTGGTTTTCTTCAGGGCTCAGTTTTGGGGCCAGTCCTGTTTACTCTTTTTATTGATGATCTTGACAAGGGCATCGAGGGCCCCCTCAGTCAGTTTGCAGACAATACTAACTTGTGTGGGAGTGCTGATCTGCTGGAGGGCAGTAATGTTCTGCAGAAGGATCTGGACAGGCCGGATCTTTGGGCAGCGGCCAATGGTGTAAGGTTCAACAAGGGGGAGTGCCAGGTCCAGCCCATGGGTGACAATGCCAAGCAGGGCCACAGGCTGGGGACAGAATGGTTGGAAAGCTGCCTGGTAGACAGCAGCTGAACATGAGCCAGTGTATGCCCAGGTGGCCAAGAATGGCAAGGGCATCCTGGCTTGGATCAGGAATAGAGTGGCCAGCAAGACCAAGGCAGTGATTGTGCCCCTGTAGTGCACACTGCTGAGGCCACACCTCAAGTGCTATGTCCAGGTCTGGGCCCCTCACTACAAGACATTGAGGGGATGAAGTGAAATGAAGCTGGTGGAGGGTCTGGAGCACAAGTCCTATTAGAAGCAGCTGAGGGAGCTGCAGGTGTTTAGCCTGGAGAAAAGGAGGCTCAGGGAGGACCTTATTGCTCTCTACAACTGCCTGAAAGGAGACTCTACCCAGGTGGGGGTGGGTTTCTTTTTCCCAAGTAACATGGGATAGGACAAGAAGAAATGGCCTTGAGTTGCTCCAGGAGATATTGTGATTGGATATTAGGAAACGTTTCTTCATCAAAAGGGTTGTCTAGCACAAGAACAGGCTGTCGAGGGAAGTGGTGGAGTCACCATCCCTGAACACATTTAANACTGAAGTACAAACCAAATGTTTTCATCTGGACAGGATTCAAAAAGAAATGGCCTTGAGTTGCTCCAGGAGATATTGTGATTGGATATTAGGAAACGTTTCTTCATCAAAAGGGTTGTCTAGCACAAGAACAGGCTGTCGAGGGAAGTGGTGGAGTCACCATCCCTGAACACATTTAAAAACCACGTAGATGTGGCACTTTGGGAGATGGCTGAGTGGTGGATGTGGCAGTGTGAGGCTAATCTTCAGGGTCTTTTGCAACTTAAATGACTGTGACTCTACTTTCATGATGCTGAGGTCAGTTGGAGTATCACAACAGATATCTATGGTCACACTGCACAAACAGGTATGGGCTATTTAGAAATATCGTGATTGTAGTTTAACAGTGAGTTCAATTAACAAGTCTGTCTGTTAATCATCATTTTTAACCACAAATCCAGTAGTTAAAAATATTTCCCTCCCATTTTAAGACTTGGCTTGGTTAATGTATTTCAAATAGGCAAGACCTGTCCATATAATTTAAGAGGGGGAAAAAAACCAAAGGGTACCATAACAAGCATTTCTACAGCGACAGTGAAGTCAATGTCATTTACAAGAAAGTTAAACAAGTATGGGCTTAGATACTTCCCAGGAATGGTCCCCTGTGTTTGCAAACAAAGAAACAAAAAAAATTTTATACACCATAATTTAATACTTAAGTATTTAGAGATATGAGCCCCTAAGTTATAGACTCAGAAAATAAATTCAGGAATTTTTATCTTGGAAATCTGTGAGCTTCATTTCAACATAAATACTGGCTTCTTTTGATTTATGTGCTACAGTTCAAAACTCATCTCCGAAGGAGTAAGGAAGAGCCATCAACAGTTCCAGGTCAGATACCTGCCAGACAGAGTCTGGCTCAGTGTAACTGAGCTTTTAGACAGGAGTGTGGTTTTTTTAAGGGCCTGTGAAGTTTAAGAGTTTATGATCCCAGAGTTTTCCAAGTTGTTTTCTATGCTTGCTGAGACCACAAAAACCGGTCACACCTTTCCAACATGGACTGAATCAGGGCTCTGCAATTAAAGCAAAGGGGGAAAAAAAAAGGTCATACAGTAAAAAAGCTAACAACAGAAAGAACAGAGTTTTAGTTCGCATTTTAAAGAAAACTTTGCATTTCAGAAGTAACATCCCAACATCACCGTGCACGCCTTCTCTGGAAGGGATAGGTGAGATTAGAGTCTGTGCAGGACTCAGCAAGACATATCTCCTTCAGAGAATCTCCTTCATATACACCTCTAATGTATGATTTCCTGTTTACTCATTTTCAATTTTAAAGTGCCTATATTGCAAAACACATAGTTCTTAAATAATCCAAAAGCTTTCAGCTGAGTCTTAAATCTAAGGTAAAAATGTGAAGCATTTTATCTTCTCGTTAACTGAAAAGAAAGTTTAAAGCACCAAGGGGATCCAAAAAGAATAGTGTGGCTCTTCTGTTGACACATCTCTTACCTCTGCCTTTTCTCAGCAATTCTCAGTATCTCACAGACACCAGTAAATCTCTCAGACAATTCTACCGTCAAGCCACACTCCTGCAAGACAGGCAAGGCACGATTTGGGCCGATGGCCCTGGCCAGCAATAGAGCTACATTTTCCACAGTGATGCAGTCTGGGCAGCTTGGACCTCCGTTGCTGACAGCATTCCCATTCTGTGGGCCATGGTGGTGGGAAGCTATGCTGTGATTCTGCGCAAGATGCAGAAGAAACTTCCATTCTTCTATGGTCTCTGGAATGGAACCTAGATGTAAAATGAATTTGTTACATTATTTGTAAAACAAGGATTATTCTAAGCCTACTATTTAAGCTCTATCTGTACTTAAAAGGGAAGCTAGCTATTCTGTTTTACTCTGAAAATTTTAGGAAACCAAGCAATCAACAAGCAAATTGTGCACACGAGTGTACTGCCTTGACTGACTCAGTGTAAAGATTTTGTGGTGAACACACAAAGCTTCCCAATAGTTCAGTGTTTAAGACTTTGGATTAAGTCAAGAGACAAAGTTTTGTCCATCTCTGGGCTGCAGGGAATTTTCTTCTTTGTGGTACAATGCTTTGCTCACCCTAACTTTAGGTGTGTGCACATGTAGTGGGGGAGTTTTGTGCCATGCAGGAAGGCTTCCTATTCCTCTATCTGCAACACCAACTTTAGCTTTTACTCCCAACTGATAAACAAATCAACATTCTTCAGCTTTTAAGCATTTTCTAGCACAACTGATTTCACAAAGCACAGCATGAAGATACAAGAGTATAACACCCATTTATGTGTTTCAAATATGCTGTACTACACACAGCTAGGGCTACAAAAACACTTCAAAAAATAAAAGTTCAACTCAACTCTGGGCAAATCACTATCTAAGGGCCGTTCCTACATTACAGAAGTATGTTTACACAGCTTAAGAATCACTAACCATCTTCTCCATTCAACAGGTTCAAATCATCCAAATGAACAATATTAGTAAAGGCTTCTATTCTTCTATCCAGCTCCAGACAGAGAAAAAGATATCCAGGCCAAAATCTTGAATAAGAGAGTAAAGATTTCCAGGAATCAAATACTCAGTTCAAACTAAAGTCAAGAACAATTACACGCTCATTTAAGTATCAGTAAAGACAAAAGCAACTAAATTTACTGAATGCCAGAAATCGAGTGGGCACATGAGGAATAACCCTCACCCAGAAGGGGTATTTGGTACATTAAATTGGACATTCCATATCCATTCTCAAAAAGGGAAAGGTTTCTAAATAAACCCTGTCCAAACAAGAAGCAGATGGGTCATTTTCATTTGTATCTTCTCAAGGGTCAGAGTACCAACTAACCAAGTATCAAGAATAACCAAGTTTTCTCCTTACCCATGTGATTTACAGATGTCAGCCATCTTCTGTTTCATAACAAAATCAGCTGGGAGTTTAATCAAGAGCAGAATGAGCTGGCTGTAGCCCCAGGTAAACAAATGAGATCGTGGCCTAGAAGATGAGAAATTCAATTTTAAAGCATTATTGATTTTCTTCAGAACATTATGGCAGATTTATGAAAAGAGAGGAGGAAAAATAAATGAAACATTGTGCGCAGTCTCAGCAGAGCAGTCACCCTGGAAAGCATTACAGATAAAAGTTATTCAATCTTTTGGTTGTTTCTGCTAAACTCTGCAAAGTGCTTCAAGGAATCAGTGACCTAAACTGTTGCACAAAATCTAACCCAAAAGCTTGCAGACCCATAAAATAACCTACTTTACCTGGGATTTCCATCCTCATCCACAGTGTTTGCTCTTTGTGGAGCATCATGAGAAACTGCCAAGCACAACCAATCCAACCGTACAGATTCAGGCTGCAGAAGAGACCTAAGGAGAAATGGCCTAGAAAACAAAGCACACATTAAAAAAAAAAAATCCTACTAGTCTTAAATATAGCAGATATTGAGAAGCAGAGATTGTGTATGGACAAGTAATTTAAAAAGAGGGGGATGTAAAATTAAATATGGAAAACCCTAAAATTATTTCTGTTTCTAGAAACTGGGGGAACCACAGAAAATAATCAAATTTGCAGGTTGTGTTCCCCCAGATTTGGTTTGGGGGTTTTTTGGGTTCATTTTTTTTGGAGTTGGATTTTTTTTAAATGCCATCTAACCTTGGTACACTGAACTGCAGACACAGGAACAAAAAAAGTCAATTCCATTAAAAGTATTATTTAGGAAAACCCTTTCAAAACCAGAATCTAACCTAACAAAATCTCCAGTCTAAGACCAAATAAAACTGGCAGAATTACTTGGAACCTAATGCTAAAGAACACCAAGCAGACAGATATAGAAACACTAAAAAATGTCCCCAACAGCCAAAACCAAAAAAAGCTCCACACAGCTACTTGATGAAGACAGCAGGCAGAAAAAGATTGTATATTCCCCTTACCTTTTATCCTCTGGCTTTGATTTCACCAGACTATCTAAATATGCTAAAAAGTGAGCTGGATCATTCCTGCAAAGCTGTTTAATATCAGAAGGCAAAATAGAGGGGTGGAACTTGATCAAGGGCCGAAGAGCTGTTTCCCCAAATTTTTCATAAAGCCTGGAGAAAAAGAGTAACAACTTTTTTTCAGTACCAAACAGCAAAAGCACCATTTTTTCAACATGTCTTGCATGTTCAAGACAGTACTGAAAGGTGATCTCTCTGAAAGATTCCCAGAAATCTTCATGACATCCTAAGTGAAGCAATTCCTGTCAGCAAGTTAACAATGCTGAAGAGAAAAAGAGGATTTGGGTACAAACCTTTGAGCATGTGCCAGTAACAGTGGGCTGTCATCCCGTGGCCCCAGGTCATGCAGCAGCTTCAGTATTTTCAACATATCTTCACTTTCCATTGCTAAAGCCACTGGACTTTGGCAAGTGAGTTCTGAAAGAAATCAGCACACAAGTTACAAGATATGGGCAAGTTTTTTTTCTTAACACACACCCCTCTTTTGTCCTTATGCTGAACAACAGTTATCACTGCTACCATAGAACTCTCCAGCTAACAGGAGTAACAAATGAGCAGATCCTAATTGTTCATTTCATAGAAATCAACATCACTAATTTGCACTTGCAACAAATTACATTTATAAAATAATTTGGTAATTCTTGATACAATTAAGACATGGAAGAATACTCTTGATGTATTTTCCTCTTCTTTAGACTTCTGAGGAGGTAATTTTTCTCTCCTGTGGAAAAAAGAGAGCCCACAGCAGGACATATGGCTTACTGAATATAATACAGACCTGCATCAGTTCTCATTACAATTTGCTTCTATGCATAAATAAAAACTTCAGCTTGAACACTGACTTAATAGAACACAGACTTCAGCACGAACCTTGAGCCTGATGAAATGTAGGTGTTCATCTACAGGCACAAGCGCAGTACAACTAAGGACAAACTGGAAATGGGCACTCAAGAGTCCAAACAGTGAAGAAATTCCCAGAAACCCAAATACCAGATACAACCCTCAAAGCAACATTCTATTGTTTAACTACTCTCCGTTGGAGCCAAATCAATGCTAAGGCTTTAATTCACTTTTGAAAGAAATACATAAGGTAGACGCCGAATGCAGAGAACAAAAAAGTTCTGTTTTCCAATACAGAAAGCTTTGGTTCAATAAAACTAAAGAGGCATCAAAAACATCAGGAAGTATTTCTGTGGAATAAGGAAGTGTGAAGTGATCACAAGGCACTTATCTGCAGGGAACCATCTACTCCATTCAGTTTCATTTCATATTAACCACATTTCTCTAAAAGTTGAATCTGCCATTGCAAATGCTGAAGCCCCTCCCCTCCCTTTTGCCTTGTTTCTACAGACATACGATTCTAATTTAGGAGCTTTTACTGTTTGAAGCACACATTTGTTTGTAAATAGGTCTAGGCTGTGATCATTACAGTGTTCAATTAACAAGGTCCAGGCAAACTAACAGGTTCAAAGTTGCAAAGTGGGGAGAGAGGAGAACAGTCTCTCCAAGGAGTCAGCAGTTCGTTTTCTTTAAGAAATCAAGATTATTCTCATTTTGAAGGGACCCACAATGACCATCGAATCCAGCTCTTAAGTGAATGGTCCATACAGGGCTTGAACCCACAACCCTGGCATTATTAGCACTATGTTCTAACCAACTAAGCTAAGTTCCTCCTAAGTTCAGTCTTTGGGGGAAAAAAAAAAAAAAAAAATCAAACAACTCAAAACCGGAACACACACTCCCACATGCCAACCATCCTTCCCCTGCCACACTGCAACAGCAGAAGGAAAATCTACAGACACAAATACGAGTCTTCAAGATTTTGTCTTTTCTTTCTCTCAAACCGTCTTATTTTCAGTGTAAGAAGTAATACAATGTTCATGATTTACCTTTCAATCCTGCGATGTACGTTTCCCATACATTAGGGCTGGCTGCACACGTGGTTATAATACACTGCTTTACTCTCTTTAAATCCAACAGAAAGAAGTAGCTTCGCATAAACCTACAAGCCAAGGTCCCTGAAGCTGCTGGTGGCAGACTTCCATCAGAGCTCTCCTCAGCCTCACCACTCCCAGAAGAGAAGACCTGGAGCTCGAAGCACAGAGTCGTCAACTCCACGAGATCTTTCTGAACATCTGGTTCGATGACACACGGAGGAGACACCTGAAAGCTGCAGCCCAAATGTCCCCTCAAATCAGTGCCATTTTCACACATGGTTTTGCTTACACAGGTTTCATCAGTATTTTCCTTTTCAATGCAATCTTCCAAAACACCACTCCGTTCCTTGTCTACTGGGTCTCCATCAGTTGGATGCAGTTGCAGGTTTTCCTCCAGGACTGCCCTCTGTTCTTCAGCACACACAGGCTTGCTTTTCTTAACAGACAAAGCAGAATGCTCCTTGCTGCTGAAATTTTCTTCTAGATAGACAAGCCATTCCTGTAAGACCCTTCTCATACACTGAGGTTCTAATAAAACCAGGGGATCCTGAAGCTTGCCTCTGCACCATAAAAAAGAAGTTTGCTAAGTTTAACAGTTGTAAGATGCCACAAGTGAAGTTTCAAATATGCTTTGTGTAACCCAAAGTATATTCCAACACTTGACTTAGAGTCAGTTGTTGGATTTTTTGTGGTTTTGAGTGCATCAAACAGAATTTAGGCTACTTCATGCTGTCTACATTTGATCTCAGTACATTTTGAGTTCCCCAGGATTTCTTTCAGAATGAATTTTTGTTTGTCATTTTGATTTTTTTAAACTATGCCTGTAGTTAGGACAAAAGGATAATGCTAGAATACCTAAAGAAGCTTTTAGTGGGTTTTGCTTGGTTTTAAAAAGGGGAATCAAATCATTCACCAAATGAGATCCTTTCAGGTCATGTTAATAGACATTTAGAGCATTAGTCTTATATGCATGTAATGAATGAAAAAAAAAAATTAAAGAAACCCAATCTTTTTCTGCCAAAGCCCAATATACCTATACAGTAAAAAGTTTCCCTGCTCACATTGCTTCTGCTGTAGCGGCCTTCAGATCTCTCAGACGGTCCTCTTCAGGAAGCTGGCAGCTCTGTGGTTCTAACCTAGAAAAACACAATTATTTGAGTCTTATATGAAGTATTAACTTTAACAGTCTAAGTGAACATTAATTCCTTTATTAAATACAAAGCTTTCACTTCTAAGAAGGAACAGCTCAACAGAAATTATGGACTAACTGGGCATGAAGAGCAACAGATAACACTATTTTTGTGGCCTTCTATAATGGCTTCTACTCCAACTACAATAGATTTCTGGAGGTACAGAATAAAAAACAGTATCGTGTGACTATATGACAGTTAGTCCAAAATGGTAAATTAGCACTGGAATATGAAACAGCTCAGTGTTCACTGTCTCATCAGCTCTAGGAAAGGAGTCAGAAGAACCAGTGAAACCCACCATAGTAATGAAGGCAGCTGGAAAAACCTAATGCCAAGTTCCTCATTCTGCTTGAAACAGTAGTTTTCCTTTAGGTTGCTACCCTCAGGACATTCAGCAAATTGCTAAGAAAATGTGATCATGCACTCACTCTCTCTCTTCCTGGGGAGATGCTACTGGATTGATAGTTAACTCTGGCAACTGCTCATCATCCTTTGTTTCATGCCTCCCTCTAGCTTCAGGACTTATATGAAGTGTGCCAATCTTTTCCGTAGTTTTCCGTACAAAGCTGGAAACACTAGGAATCAGAAGTTCAAACATTTAAAATCAGAAGTTCCAAAGCAAACAAACCAAGCACTTTTTCACTCAAACCATCATTTCAGAGATTTTATAATCTGAAGAACTCTTGAGAAAAGGAGGAGAGCAGTGATAACCAACAGGAAAAAAACTTACTAAGAACCTGCTCAAAATTCATACTTCAGTCATGTCCATACTTTCAGTACAGAATAGAAACCTGAAGTAGTTAACATTCCTGCTGGAGAAACAGGATCACATACCAACATTAGCTGTAGATTTTGTCAAGTAGTTTATATGCAAATAAATTCATATTGGATACACTGCATTTTAAAGCTTTTAAACAAAGTATCATTAGGAAATTATGTCCCTCTTGGTGGTAAAAAACCACTTTACAATGCTTCAAATTAATTCTTCAGATTACAAAGCTCACCAAAAATGTCCTTTTCACTCATCAGTCCCCTCAAGTATTTTACTGAAGAGAAAGCTCAATGAACAAACCAGAACTCAGTTACTTCTACCACTGCCATGAAGAGAACTATGCCATCAACATTTGAACAGAAAAATTAGCTTCCTGCTCCAGAACTAGTTTAAGAGCATAAAACCGCCCCCCCCAAAACCAACACAGCATCTTTTACTATAACAAGGTATAGAAAAAGTTGAAGGTTGCTGCAGAAGGCAGAAAAGATTCAAATTTAGCAAAACAATTGGACTTTAATGTATAGAAAGATTAAAGGTAAACTTTTAAAAGTTAACTGTAACTATGATAGTATTTTATTTAATTATTAATTGAATGCACGGAATACTTGAAAACTTAGCTTTCATTGAAACACTTATTACTAGTTAAGTCCTCAAGGCTGCTTACAGTTTACAAAGAACTCAAAACACTGCATGTACTTCCAATGTTTATTCTGAGATCCTCACACTGCTGACATCAGCTGCAAACCTTTGTTGCAGGATAAGATTTACATACTGAAGTGATCAAGGGAAGGCTATGTAATTTTTCAGACTATTGCTGGGCCAGAGATAAGCCAAGTCTTGGCTCCACTGAAGTTACCAGCAGCTCTTTGTATCCTCATTAGAGCCAAGATGAAGATTTAAATTTCCTGGCAAACCTGACTGCATCTCTGGTGTTCCAGTTCAGGTCTTACCTGTTTGCAGAACAGAGTATGAACTAAACCAGACAATGCTACAAATTCAGAGGACAGAAAAGGGAAAGATGTAATGGATGAGTGAACCTGCTGCATGTTTTACCTTTCTTTGACAGCTTGGAGAGAGACGAGAGGAGATGGGGAACGGAATGACAAAGGAATACTGAATGGGAGAAATGTCTCATTCCGGTCAGCCTCAGCCACCACAGATGCATGAGATACGTTCTCTAACAAATGGAATTGAAATAAAAAGTCATGAAACAGTGGCCTGGCAAAAAAAAAATGGAACAGTGAAACAAACTGTAAGTCACTAATTGATTAATGTATAACCTGCATGTGGTACTTTCTTTTTTAATATTCAAGAAAGTGTGGAGCCAGGTTTCAAGAGCCATTTTACTACTGACTTTGAACCTAGTAAGTCTGCTTTATTAACAGTGTTTTGGCTCTGTAGGAAGGCAAGTAATGATCAACAACTGTATGAAAACTATCTTCTGACAGTAGACTTACAGTCCATTTAGGGGACAAAATCTTGATTTAATCCAGTTATTTATACATGTAGGAAAATTAAGTGTTGTGGTATACATCAATTCACATTGCATGACCTCCAGAATCTAAATCACGTATGAACAGCGAGACACATAAGCCATGGTTAAGGTATAAATCACCCTCTTATTTGAAGGACTTAAAAATCTAAGTGAGCCCACAGCCCTCTGGCATTTGATAAGAATCACAGGAAACACAGAATCACTATCTCCTTTTCACTCTTACATCCCTAATAATATCTACAATGTGTTTTGTTTAATCATTTCCTGGTACAAACACACACTGTATCTTTAAGTGATGTCAACAAGAAAAAAGGGATTATTTTAGGCAAGGATGACACTGCATTTTTCAATAGTCAGCAGTAACCACAGTGTTGAGAGGAAAAGATGTTGTGCTGTTACAGAGAATCTACTATCAGAATCCACAGCCCCTCTCGACAGTGCCTAAAGGTCACAACTGACTTTACAATTGGTTGTAAACAAGGCTGCTTTTGTTCATTATGCAGACTAGAAACCTAGAAACTTATGTCAATGTGAGCAGGGAAACACTAAGTCAATTTCTTTCAAATGTCAAATCAAGTACTCGTGCTTCGAGAAGCATCTTGAACTTCTCCACTCGGAAATAATCAGCAGATTTGTTATCTCTTGTGGAACACACAGAACTTTTCTATCTTCTGACATTCAAAAACTAAGTCCCCTCATTTTTGAGTTTTAAAGTTGTAAATGATACACTTCCAGGTTTCCTCACTTGTTTTTATGGTGATGTAGGTAAAGAGGTACACATAAACATAAGTGCTACAAACAGGGCGCAGCTTAGTCAGCAGGACAACACTACTGACAAGTAGAGGAGTAAACACCAATTTCTGTACTCTCCCTCTCCACTGTGGTTTTCCCCCCAAAAAAATCCAAATTATCTCCATTCTCAACTGGCATCCAATCCTTGCAAAAGTTAAAAAGTAGCCTTTTTATTGGAAAGCCTGTCTGCCATACCTAGAACTAAGCCAGCTCCTCAGCACCTCAGGTTTCTGCATTCCCTCCCAATCCCAAACAGAGCAGAGGACAAGACCCACTGCAGTCTCACTCTAGCTTTAGTCCAGTGACAGACATTTGTCAGGAAATAAAAAAGCTCCCTGGATGGGCTAAGTGTTAGTTATTGACAATTCTAGCACCTCTACACTGATGCTTACATGTGTAACAGATGATCCCTGTATGAATGAAACCCTGCACAAAAGTTAAGAACATTTATCAGAATCTGACTGCTTTCCCTGAAGAAATATAAAGCCAGAGCCAAGATTAAGAAATTCTTTCCTGGAACAAATATTAGGGAAGGATATTGGCAGCAAACAAATCTTGTTTGAAGCTCAATTGACACTGGCATAGACAGCTGAAGAAATCTTAGCATTAAGGTTGGATTACACACGGAGAGGGGGAAGTTGGAGTGAAGCCCGTGCTTGGTAAAGCCCTCTGGACCTTTTGTTTTGCTTCTCTGGGTTTTATTTACTTTTAAGTTTGGATTTGTCTGGAGCCAGCACTTCAACCCAATGTTTCAAGAACGATTTCTGCTGGAAGGTGGGGTGACTGTTTGAATTGATCAAATTACAGGTATTAATAATAAAGAACCTGACAGTGGAAAATAAGAGCACAGAGCGAACCCAATCGAGTTCTTGTAGAATAAATAAAAAACTTATCCAACAAACATATTTTCATCAAGAAGCATTACCAAGTTCTAGTTGCTCATCTTCATGGTGTGCAGGAAATTCTTTAAGTCTCTCATCTTCTGAGAACGTTTGACTGTGGAGGGAACATGAATCCTCATCTGACTGACTGCCTCTCCGACTGATAACACGGTATATTCCTGAGTCTAAGACACTGAAGCTTTCCTGTCAGACCAAGGAGAGGAGTTAGACATTGTGTGAGTTTTACTTCCATCTTAAACTTTCTGCAATGAATTCAACCAACTACACCCACACAAATAACTTCACAGCACTTTATAATTCACTGTCTGGAAAGCTCCTGTTTAACAGTGTGGTTTTCACGTGTCCGGAATGGAAAAGGACACAGATGTCATCAAGTGTGCAGCTCAGTAACTTTAAAAAGATGTGTATGCTGCAATTGCCTTTAGGAAAGCAGCTTGTGGAACAACTGGTGTACTCAGTGCAAGGCAAACCCCATCTCAGCTTTAGTCTTGCAGCCAAGACTGTAACTTCACCCCTTTGTACCTGCATACTCAAGAGTCTGTATTCTCTTTGCTGTTA
The DNA here is from genome assembly GCA_013397565.1 of Ptilonorhynchus violaceus. NCBI lineage: Eukaryota > Metazoa > Chordata > Aves > Passeriformes > Ptilonorhynchidae > Ptilonorhynchus > Ptilonorhynchus violaceus. The sequence continues at coordinate 2,074,072 of VZRJ01006986.1, forward strand.
CCCATACCCAGACAGCACAATTAGAGATCCCGCAAAACCATTTAGTTTCAGGACAAACACACATTCTTTTGCTCATGGTCAGTCTATATAGTTTACTTTCCCACCGGTTAATGACAAAAAACCTTTTCTACCACATCAAGATGGTATTTACATTACTTGGCTTTTTAGACTTTTAAACATTGTTAAAGTGAAAGCAGGAGTTGATATTGAAAAGCTGCTGGGATGCCAAGACAATACCAAGCACCTGCATGTGTATTAGAAATAGGCTTTCATTTTTCTTCCTTAGAGCTTTTGGCTTAAGCTTCATGGAGTGAGACAATTTTTTCAGGAGGGCTAAGATAGCACTCAGACATTAATTTTTCACCACATAAAACTAGAGTTACAACCAAAACTATCTTTATTGAAGCACGTTAAGACACTCAACTGAGCTGTGGAAAAAGCCATCTTGGTATCAATCTTGGTCCACACCTCAACCATTAGCCCTAAAATAATATGGGAAAGAGGCAGAGGTCTGAGAGCTTACAGAATGTAAGCAGTGGTGTTTCATACCTCTTCACCCCACCTAGCTTTAGAATGCAGCATTCTAAGCTGTAGTAGACAGGGTAAAAATGAAAGCCTCTTCTTCAAAGTGAGCAACAAGGTGATTTTAAGCCATAAAGATAAAACCTGTAGATAACATTTTTAGCAGTACCAATACACATACATGAGATGAAATACTGCTCCTTCTACTGCTGCATGCAGAATCCAGAGGTTCCAACTTTGAAATCAGTTCTTCCAGTTGCATGGTGAGATCTTGCTGGGTTGAGGCATCCAGCTGAGACTTCAAGTGCTCCAGCTTGTCTAGAGGCAAATTTTTTCTTGCCTAAAAGTACACAGTGGAACAGAAATATTATTGTTTCTAATGCACATGGGAAAAGCAAAAAGTACTATATATGCAGGCTGATTTTCATCCTATATAATGTTTAGATTACTTTTTAAAAACTCCAACAAAATGAATCTCAGTAACCTATGAAACCCAATGGAAGAGGGGACAGGAAAGACAGTGAAGTTGTATTGCACATTTACAAAGAGGTATTTACTTACTCTGCAAGAAATAATTGAACTTTGGAAGAGACAAGAGACCCTGGCAGCAAGGGTCCAGAACCCTCTTCTCATCAGACGCTCTATGCAACGATCGACCAGCAGAAGGGAGAGGTGCACAACTTTTCCATTTGTATGCAGACAGAACAACTCACTCTTGTAAACAGCAATATCCTGAATATCTGCAAAACCAGATGCACAGAAACATCTAAAGGACTGAAGTCGTTAATCAACATTCCTTTTTTTCCTGAAAGAAGCTGAAAGCCTATTCCCATCTGACTGCAAATGAGTGCAAAGCACGAGGGGCATGGGGAAAACAAACACTGAAGAGTGCTGATCTAGCATCTAAACATTATAAAACACACACAGCGTGTCAAAGCTTCCCAGAGTTGCACTTCTAGAAAACATTCAAAAAATACACTAAAGTTACGGAAAAGTTTCCTTTTGTTCTGAGGGGAGATGAAAAATTAAAGCCTGATAGAGATGACAAATACATCATTGTCAGCTTTGTAGCAGAAGGAAAACATTCACTGCTAGAAAAACAACTTTGGCCTTTCAGCAGTTTTCAAATGCTATAGTTATGCTGTATGCAAACACACCAGGACAAAGGCATTGCAAACTTAACACCAAAACGGGGGGAGAGAAGGGGAAGGAAGGACTGACAATGACTATTGTAGGACTGGGCTTATGACCATACACACATAACTGTTTATGAAGCTTCACTCATCTCTCAAATAAACACTCCCTGGATGCAATTTAGACAGGTGTCAGAAAAACAAACCCAATAGATTTTAAGCTTTCAGCAGCCAGGTTAACCTTCACAGGACACCTGACAATGAGCCTGAGTAAAGAGAAAAGAGGAAAGGATACTGCAGGTTAATCACCTGTATTTTAATTACTGTATTTTAAGATTCACTCCACACCACATTTTGTTTTTCAACAAGCATGTTTTCAGATACATGGAAAGAAGGGTTGGCTGGAGCAGGCAGGAAGATGATTAATATTGAAAGATATACCTGACAGATGACAAGGGAAGTTTTTTGATAAATGTTCTGCAATTCAGCTGCAGAAATTGAGCTTGAAAAGGCTCCATGTTAGGCAAGCACTTCAGGAGTGACCAGCATAACAGACAATATTACCAAGCAAGGTTTCTTGAAGTTTACCTTTAACTTCACTCCAGAGTAAGACTTGAACACTTTGGGGAAGAAAAATATAAATGCCTCTTTCTGTCCAGGTCACCACACAGTGCTCACTGCAAGCAAAGCAGACATTAATGGAGCAACAGCTGACTGTGGTAAAGTGAAAAAAAATTGTAAAATATGCAGGGATGGCACTGGCTTAAGTACAGCAAATGAGATATGAGACAGGTGTTTAGCATGATACTTGGGAAATTCTTACACAAAAAGCTGAGGTTGGTAATATAAATTAGGAGAATATGTAATTTTTTTAAGCTTACTTTAGCAACAGGAAGCTATGCTGTCAAACACTCACGTCAAATACAGTAGCTTGGGGAAAGATAAAGACTGTGGAGAGCAGCTGCAACCAGTATAATGAGGATCCTGCCTGCAAAATAAAATTATTACCAATTACAAGCGTAACTACAATAACATCACTTTCTAATATTCCTAATCCTGTAAATACATGGCTAGCTTAAATAAATAGTCTTATGACAGCAGCATTCATTGTGATCACACAGACACATTTGCAGAATCAAGGCTTTGGCATTTTTGATAATTACTGGCTTCAGCTATTAGAGGAGAATGCATTAAGATGACAAGTAGGATTTACATTTGACTCAGTAGGAGTTTATTATTTAGTCTTCTCAGCATTAATGCAGTTCTTTACAGCTCCTTTGGAAGTCCAAAAAAAGCAAGTTTATCACTGGTAACACTCATGTTTCTACCTGAGAGTAACAACAGGGAGAGGTGGTGATGAGAGCAACTGCTTGAACTGATGTGTGCTTTGCACTTCCCCATCAAAGTTCACCTCCCACATCCTTGAGCCAGGTCGAGCACAATATATTAATGGTTGCTGATTCCCACTGTTTTTTCCAACAGGGAAGAAACACGCTCCAAATTCTCCATCTCTCTCTTTATTACCAATTTTCCAGAACTTCTCCCTAGTGGGGGAAAAAAATATATTTGTTAAGTAAGAGAGCATTAATAAAGGCTCTAATTAATTTTATGTTTTTCTTGAATAGTAAAAATACTAAATCCCAGCTGCTGAATTGGTTTTGGTGCTTAAGAAAAAATCTGTAATGAATATTATAAAGCCTGCACAAAGTTTACATAAGATGATGCAGAAATATTCATCAGTTGAAATGAAAGCTCAGATCAAAGCGTTTTTTTTTTTCAGCAGAACCAGTTGCTCACCCTGGTGATGGGAAGGTGATTGTGCAAATGCTCCCAGAAATCATTTCCAATCACATGAAAAATAAGACAGTGATTGTGAATAGCCAGCATGAATTTATGCAGGGGAAATAATGTTAATAGCCCTCCACAACAGAATGACTGGCTGGAGAGTTGAGGGGATGTTGTTTATCTTGACTTCAGTGAGACTTTTGAAAATGCCCCACCAACACCTTCAAAGACAGATTGAGGGAGCACGGGCTACGTAAACAGGCACTGCTATAATTTCAGAAACTGTGTGACTCCGTAGAGTCCAGTATTTCACAAATAAAATAGAACTTACCTCTCAGTATCACATAAATAAGTGCGTGTCAGTGAAGATATGAGCAGTCTTCCATCCAAGTAATCAAGCTGAACAACGCGAGAATCTACAGTGGTTATAATCTGGACAGGAAACATCACAAAAGTAGCAGCAGCCTAGAGTTAAAAAGAAAAAACCAAAGAAAACATACTGGTCTTCAGTTCAAAGTAAAAACAATTTCACTGTTAAAATTGCAAAGTTCAGAAAGACTGATGTACACTACGGATACATAGCATAAGACAAAGGAGTTCCTTTCTTCTCTGTCCTTTACAAAGCAAGGCTTCAATGTTCAGAGGCACAGAAGTCTAAATCCTCCTTTTCCCAAAGCCATTACTGAAGATTTAAGAAAAAAAATCATATCCCTGTAGTATCCTAACATTTCTTTATAATGAGTGGTTTTTTCTGTAATATTAAGAGAGGGTTTTATTTCTCCTATTCTAAGCTTTGTGATTTTTTTTCCAATTCTCCCCACAGTACTTTGAGCTAGAAGTTTTATGAAAACAGACCTGAGGGATTAATTGATACAAAACCCAACTTCTATCAGATTTAGGTTGCTTACATAAACCCATCTTCTCTGTTACCCTGCTACAAATTATCCAAATGCTAATTATCATGCAAGCATCTCAGTTTGCGTGGGTAGCAGAACAGTCTCAGACAGACTTCTTACAAATAAGAAAACTACTGGGAACCGCACTTAAATTTGCTGGCAGACAGTCACTACTTCTGCCAGCTTAAAGTTGTTTTCCTTGTTAGGAATGTGACAAAGTGCATTATGAGAGATGCAACAGTCCTGTTCCTTTAACAAGTATGAGCAGACATTCTGTAGGCCTTGCCCTTCTCTCCTCTCTCTTTTCCCACAGTTGATTTTTCCCTCCCTTCTTTAAATGTAATGAATGGTCTTGCTACTTTTAAGTCAATTTTCCATCAAAATCCTCCATGAGGACTAGAAAGGACCTGGGAGGACTAGAAAGGACCTGGAGCAATACAACTATTTCCAGGTTCTGCTCCTTTTCACAGATTAAAAGGAGAAAGGATGGATCCAGTAGTGGCAAAACCTAAGGAACACTCAAGGGCTAGAAATCAGCTGCTATCACTAACATGTGTGTCTTTTGCACAAAATTTAATGGATGTCCACCTACCCTTTATTTTATCTAAAAACATATCTTTAAGAATGAGAGTAGCCAGACACAGCCAAGCAAAATCAGAGCCTAGGACTGCTCTCAGATCAACAGCTGAGTTGAGGCCTAAAACAGCTGAATCTGTAGCTGGAGTCTCAGGGATCCAATAGGCTCAGGAACAGCAAGCCTCTTAACTTAGATACCTGTAAATTCCAAGAAGCAGCAGATCATCCAGTTTTTAATTCTGAACATTTGAAAGCATTTTCATGTTACATTACTAAAATAGATGGAAGAAGGATGGGAGAAGTTCATGGGTCAGGATTTCTACTGTTGTCTCAAGAGACTGATTCTTCATCCCAATAGTTAAAGCTATCAGAACTTCACCACCTGGCAAGTCCTGCTCCATTCTACTTCACTAAAATAAACAAGACGACTCCACACATCACTCCCTGTTAATTAAACTCAAAGCATGCAACATTTTACCTTCCCTTGTTTCGAAGTGTTAATCTTGATGGCTGATACTTTTCCCACATGATCTCCCACAAAAACTCGAAGGGCAGCTGTATCCCAACACAGAGCTGTGACTTTTCTGCCCTTATGCTCAGAGGAAACATAAATCCGCTCTGGTTTTCCACGACGTTCCTGATTCAACTCCCAGACTACTACAAGACCTTGGCTACAACAATTTAAAAACAGAATACAGTTGAAAGTAAGTCTTCTAATGTTTTATCAGTTGATAGAGACGCATTTTTCTGAAGAAACAGAAAACCTAAGCGAAGCAGCACACCTCAGAGCTGGTTCTGTTTGGGGCTGCATGCTTTCAAGAAGTGTCACACTTAATTCTGAAGAAGAGTTAAGTGTCCTTCCTTGCACTACAATGCATAAGCAGCTTTGGAAGGCTACTCTTACATTTATTACTCTTGTAAGTGAGCAGGTGGGAAAATATTCAAGTGGATTTTAAGAAATGTAGGTGTAATTAACTACCAACTCACTCTGCCATATTAACGAAAATGCTTCTTTTGATGCTGAAAAGGTCTCAGAAAGACATTTATCATCATAATTTCACATGCCTGAGCTCTGCCCTAGATGTTCTATTACAGAAATAATACTTATTCTGGAGCAATTTTTCCAGTTAAAAAAAAAAAAATTAACCCAACTGTCTGTGCAGAGAATTATTCTGTAGTGGCCTCAATCCGCTAATTCCCTGCCCAGCTGCAAGTTCTGAGCAGCTGTCCAAGTCTGAAACTTAGGAGCTACTTAAAAATATTTATCCAGTGCTCAGGTTCATGAGTAGATTGCTCACCTGGTGGCAACAGCAACATAGTCTTCATCATGCAAACAACAGGCCACCCGGGAAATGGCACCCTCCTGAAAGCAAGCACGGGAGTAAGCGCAGGTAAAAGTTGTTCCTGTACTGCCTCTACCACTGTGCAGCTCTTCTCTTTAAGACATAGACCAGATTTGTGTCAATAGATGCTACCACTCTGTTGTGATGTGGTTGGTTTATATTGTTTGTTTGGGTTTTGTTTGCAAACACTGAGCTTATTCCAAGAAGATGCAGCTGACAACAACATAACATCAAGGGCTGCAGTGCCTTCTCAGATTTGGAAAACACAGGAATCAGTCTCCTGCCCTCGCACCTTTTGAAGTTGTTTTGCCAGCACTGACATGCTCCCAACCTTAAAAAACTGGCTGCATTCATGTTACACTGGTATCAGCAGTGGCTCCCAGGAAATAGCACCTGGCTGTAGAAACAACAATCCCTGTTTCATGATCTCTTCCACCGAAGTAAATCAGCCTACCTTTCCTTCACTTATATGTCACAGTCTGGACATTCAAACATTGGGAGTTATCTACATGTGAGTTGCTCTGGTTTCATATTCAAAATTTCCTTCTAATCCTGAAATACTCAGGTGACTTTGTTGCTGCTGTTAAAAGTAATAACTTGAAATTCAGGTCTGACACTGAAGTAATTTCTTTCACACCTCATGAAATCTATTATACCACACACTCTGGGGATATACTCCAGAACCACAACCTATTTTAAACACAGCAGTCCAAAACTTCACCTTATTTGTAAATTCAGCAAACTGAAGATGCCTATTGAATCTTAAATTCAAATAATGTCTCTTTCCCAGTCCCATTTCCAGAAATTTTCATTTAGCATTCTTTACCCTTACCTTATGAGTAAGAAAGAGTCTTTGTTTCCAACCATCTTTCTGGATAAGGTTCAGTCCTCCTCCTGAGCTGCCTAGAGCCAGCCATCTTTTTGACACATCTATACACGTGCACTGCAGGAATAAAAATCATAAGGCATAACCGGGTAAATTCTAATCACAGCATCTTTTCTTGCATTATTATGTTATTTTCTTAAAGGCTTCATTGTTTGCCAGCTGTGTATAGCACTCCTAAACCACTGGCAGTAAAGATTATTAAACAGCACACTTTGCAATTGGAGCAAACTGTGCAAGCTGTGTCAGGCTTTGTTATGTACCCACAGCTGCATTAAGAAAACACACACAGAATAACAGGGCCCTTTATCTTCTCTCTTCCTTCACAAAGTACTCCCCCCCATAAGGTAGCATGCACACATCCAAAAACAATTAGACTAATCCTATGGCTTAATCAAATAATTAACCAAATAAGGTCATTATTTGAATTTCAAAAAGTAAAAAAACCAAAAAAACCCAAACACCACAAACTCACCTTAAGACGACTGGAATCCAACCTGAGTGCAGAAAGCAATGGATCCAAACACTCCAATTCTGCCAACACATGGTTGTAAGAGTCTGGAATTACTGGCACAGAGGCCATGGATGCACACACCTAGTGCTGCTCACTCATGGGTGCGTTACAGCTTCAGCTTTTAGCTGTACCTGCCAAAAATAAAGTTCTTGATTAGTTCACTTTTTAATATTATATCTGGTGTTCTCTGCTTAAAGAAACACCAAGCGTTTTCCTGCTCAAAAAGCATAAGGTTTCAGTTTGCCAAGAAGGGGCCCAACGGCTGCAAAACTAGACCCCTGCTTCATTTATGAGAAGTCTTTGTTTAAGTTCATTTCTGAAAATTTAACCTATGAGATACCAACCTGGAAATACTTAAATTGTAACTATATTGACATCTGCCATGAAACAAGTCATGTCTACCTATGGAAAATGCCTTGATTTATAGAAAAATGTACTTTTCCCAACAGCATACACCCTTTATTTGAAACTAACGTTCTCAGGGAAAACACTCAGCATTAGCACTTTATACCTGCATCATCTTCTCCCCCAAAATTCACTTTAAGGAGTATTATCATCAAATGACACCAAATTTAGAAGTAGCTGCATCTGTGCATTTTGACAGAACTATAAACTCTCCACAGTACCTCTTTTCCGGCATACAAGACAGAGAACACTGAGTGAAACCCAAGAATTAAATACCCATCGAAATTAAAACCTCACACATTTTTCCTAAACAGCACATACTTTACAGGAGTCTTTTAATGAGGTTCAAGTTTAGACCTGTGCGCTGCTTAAGAAGACCCCAAACCTGTTGCACCGCACATTCAGGCCTCTGAATTGCTAAGTAGCCTTTAGTACGTGATCCCATAAATTCAGTAAATCCCTCCCAGAAATGCCGTCATGGGGAAACTTACATTTCCTCCCGAGAAGTGAGCGCTCACTCTCACCAGGCACTACGAAAAGGGAAGAGGCACTTTTAGCCAGAGAAAACGAAAGTTGTTTCTTCAAAATTCTCAAAACGTCTTAAAAAACTTAGTGGTCACTTTTAGCCTCGCCATTCTCTGCCCCATCCCGCTGAGGGGGGAGCGAGGGAACAGCTGAGTGGCCCTGAGCTGAACCACGACACCACGGTACTTTATCTCCCATATAAGGAGCAAGGCGAAGGATCGGAAGAGCTCAAAGAAGCCCCCCAACTTCTTCAGGAACCGCGGGCAGGGCAGGGGGCGAGGGCGGCCGCGGCACAGCCCCCAACCCGCGGGGGAGGCGGCAGCCCGGGGAGCTGTACGGTCGGGAAGTACCGCTCCCTCCTTCTCTCTCCCTCCCTCTCTCCCTGCTCCCGGTTTACCACCGCGCTCACCGCACTCCCCGTTCTCTCTCCCGGTGCCGCTCACGCCGCCGCCTCCAAACAGCGCTGTCACGTGACCCACGGGAGGGCGGGCCGGGACAGGGGCACGCGCGCCTACTCCGCAGGAGTAGGAAGGAGGAGGAAGACGCGTCACACGCGCGCCCGCCCACCCCTGGCCCATGGTCACGTGGCGCTGTGACGCGCGCAGCGCCCCCCCCCTCCCGGCGCGCGGGCCGGGGCCGAGGGGAGG
>VZRJ01006986.1:2083806-2167203 GCA_013397565.1 Ptilonorhynchus violaceus
CGGTCTGCGCCCCCCGGGGCCGGGTGGGCGGCGGGGAGATGGCAGCGCTGCGCCGGCGGCATCGCGGCCGAGGGGCACCGGGCTTTGCCTGGCGTTTGGCCCGCTGCTGCGGGCGGCAGACAAAGAGGTGCCCTGGCAGCGCCTTCCGCGCCTAGTGCCCGGGGGGCCGGTGGCCGAGCAGAGCTCCCGGGACCGTGCGGGGTGTCCCCGGGCCCGTCTCGCCGTAGGCTGACATCTCACCTGGAGCGTGGGTGCTGCGGATCGGTGGAAGGCCGGACTGGCCCTTCGGACGGGCCCAGGACAAGCAGCACTGCTGCCACCTCCCCACCCAGTCAAGCTGTGTCCCGCTGACAGAGCTCTGCCACCACCCCTCGGGGTGCTGCTCTGCCCGCTCCCGGGCCTGGCTGCGTCCCTGTGCCGCTGCGGGTCAGGCTGGGCCATTGGCACAGATATTCCATGATTCTGCTGTTCCCTGCGGGGAGCGGAAGCCCAGCAGCTGCAAGGCCTGCATCGATCTGTCAGAGCTCGCCTGCCAGCCCGTGCCCATCTTGAAGAAGCTAGGATTATTCAAATGTGTAAACGTTTCCTTTATTTTTGCTCAGAACTGGACAAAACCACATGGGAAGAGACTGGAGTGACATGGTAATGGAGAGTGTTCAGAACAGGTGTTGTAAGGAACAGAAATGAGAGGTACCTGGTCATAAAAGTGGTTAGGAAGATTCACTTGCGATAGAAGAAGGATAGCTGTTGGAATATGATGGTATTTCCAGAAGGTGTGTTCGATTCCACAGACCTAGGGGGAGAGGGCTTAGAGGTGGGTAGGCAAACAGAACCTTTCTTTTGGTCTATGCCAGCACTGAAGCTTCCTCATAGACCTTGCCCATTGTAAACTGCAGCTGAAATTACCATCCTCAAGACAGCCTTGATGACAAGTTGTACCTCATGGTTAGGGCTGATTGAAGTGCTTTTACAGCTATTGACCATCAGTTCCAAATGCTGTGGTGCTGGAGAATTTAAAACAAACTGTCCAATCTTCCTATTCTCGCAGATACTTGAACCAGCAGCTAAAGAACTCTAATGCTACAGCAGGTTAAAATCATCACTTGAAGCTGCAAAACAACAGCATTTCTCTGTGTGCACGTTGCTGTTCTTGCCCCTCTGAGTAGCAGTGGCATCATCTGCAGTACTGATTCCTGGAAACTTCAGCAGTTAAATGTAGGGGTTATGAGATTTGGGCAGGCAAAAGTAGATCATTGATGGCTCTCACCCTGCTGCATAGTAAGCCTTACATGCCCCCCCCCGCCAAAAGTTTTTTTTGCTGTGTACTGTGTGTGCTTAGCAAGGATGTAGGCTTCCCTGTAGGAGACAGGGAAGGGAATCCTCATGCAAGATTCCTGTTTTAGTTTTTCCTGTACTTCTTGTAACAAGAAGCCATTTTGTTTTCATTAGTGACAGACGGTAACCTTCCTAAATCCTGATTATTAATAGGTTTTTTTTATTCTTTCTGATGTACTGTTCAAAAGACAGCTCAGGGTTTTCTCCATTTTGGGTAATGCTTACTGTGCTCGTGAGTTGTATCATCCCACTGCCACCGTAAATTACTGCAGGAAAAAGGAAGCACAGCAATGACAGAAAGAAGAACAGCATGAGCCACTGTGCTCACCCTCCCAGAAGGTGGAATGAGCCACTTGTGGGATAATTGTGCACTCACAGATTGCACTCTGCAGGGTACTAGAACGGCTCTAAAGGAGAAGTTGGTAGCTGCTGATCCTTTGCTTCTTAGTTGAAAGACTGGGTGTAGGTAGGTGAAATGGCATGGTAGAAAAGCAAAGCAACTGGCATCAGAATGAGCCTGACTGTGGAAATGCTTTTCTTTTTCCTGCTGTTCAGCATAGATTTAATTCTTTTGCATTCTGTGGCTTTGATTCCACTGCATTGGATAATAATGACCTTAAAGGACTATAAAGTAACAAAGGGAGAAAAACATCAAAATCCCAAGTCTTGCACATGTTGAGGTTTCCAGTCTCTGAGAGTCTGTGGCCAGCTACCTTTTTCCAGTAAGGATAAGGTGCTGATGAGAGACTGCAGACCTGCAACAGGAAACTACATAAAATGGTTGTGTGAATAGCACTGAAAGGGAATAATGCTGCTGGGAGACTGTAATGGATTATGCTAGGAACAGTCCTGAAATCATGCCATGCAGTTTTCTTTGAGAAAGAAGTATTACCAAGGATGCTCTGAATGTGGCACAGCGTGTTCTAGTGACTGCTGCAGTGGTGCTGATGTGAAACCCCACATTCAGCTCAGCGTGACTGAACTCTTTGGCAAAGCTTTGGATGGCTGGAATGATGAAGGAAGGAGCAAAGCTTAAGTGCAGAGACTTTTTGCCATTAAAATCTTTCTGTCTAGTACTCTGCTTAACTCATTTGGACGTGAGCTTGTAAAACTTCTGCTGAAGAGAATGCTGTGCTACTGTCCAAATTGTCAGAGTAAAACATCTTGTCTTGCTGCTGGTTGGTTTTGTGGGGGTTTTTTTTAAGAAAAAAGAACTATGTGAATTTAAATGCTTAGAACTACCATTTTTTGATACCTGCTAGTAGTGTGATAGCTGATGCAGGTTGCAATCTGGAGTTTGGTGTGGGTCCCAGCAAATACTACAGGTATTCTGAAGCACATGAAACATGCATATCAGCATTGGGAAATATTATTTTGCGTATCGATAGCAAAGTCTGTGATACAGAAAATACAGCAGTTGGACATACTAAACATTTTCAGCAAACTTACCACAGATGTACATTTTTGATAAGTGTACAACAGTATGTTTGACAGGGCGTAGTACTACTTGTGGTATCCTTAATCTCTTGAAAAATGTAAGGCTGTAGGGTGAACCTGGAGAGAGGAATGATAGTGACTGCTGGGGAGAACAATGCAGCAAGTATCAAAAGGTTTGTTGGTTTGAGACCGCTGACAAAATTGTCATTGTGTTGTAGTACATGTAACATTAGTCTCTCAGACTTTGGAAGAGAGGGACTGGGCAGCTGCAGTCAAATGCACAAAGCATTGTTCAAGCCTTGGGCAAAACCTACCACAGTAAGAACAGCAGTGTCACTGGGCTACCTTATCTTTAGCACAGTGAACTGAAAATCCATGATTTTTCACATACCTTGTATCCTTCCCTTTTCTGAAATGACTTAGCATCTGCCATTCTCACTGAAGAAGGGAGTTGCTGCCAATGCCAGAGGAGACTTGGAATTTATGTCATTGCTTAGCTTCAGTATTCTTCTGAACTTGAAAAACCAGTAAAGGAACATTAAAACAGGAAAATTTAGTTATCAGTTTAAATGTAAGATTTGTGGGTCTTTTATTGGAGAAAAAGCAGTATCAGGAATATAATTAAATGAATTATTTAGGTAGATGGGAGTATTTTGTTTAAATAAATTTGCTCATTTGTAGTGAAAGGGGAGCACGTTTATCTGAAATTTTCCCTAAATCATATAGGCACAAACAAGTAAATGTGGGCTGTAGTACTTCAATATAGATAGGAGTAGTGAAAGAGTTACAGCAGAAATAATAAAAACTGTATGTTTTTAATAGCTCGTTGTAGCCACAATGGCAACGTCATCTGAAGAAGTGTTACTGATAGTGAAGAAGGTCCGTCAGAAGAAGCAGGATGGAGCTCTGTACCTGATGGCTGAACGCATTGCGTGGGCACCCGAGGGCAAGGACCGCTTCACCGTCAGCCACATGTATGCAGACATCAAATGTAAGTGAACACTTCTGCTCCAGCTGCAGTGCGCAGTATTTCCATGAATGTTTAAATACAACCCAAAGCTCATGTGCCATATAATGCTAGGTGAAAATCAGGAAGGTGGTAAGGGTCTGGAGCTTTGACCAGGCAACTCTGTGTAGCAGCAGAGATCAAGACTGTGGTGAAGTATCACCAGTTTAAGGGTGCTACCACAGAACTTCTATAGTCTTCAGATGTTTAACTTACACTGCATTTACTATTAACTTTTGATAAACTTCTGCAATACATTGAACAGAAAAATAATCTATGCCATATGCTGGTAGAGGGAAGGGTAGGAGGAGGATCGAGGAAGTGTATAGGATTTTCAGTCTAACACAGCAACTATCTGGCATGTCATCTGTTAAGCTCAGTATCTAAAGCTGTTTAAATTTTCGTATAAAATGAATTCTGTTGTATTTTCATCCAACAGACCATAGCTTCAGAAGTGTCAGGTTCTGTAGTTTGGCCTAGCTGGTAACATTCTGAATAAGCATTTGCTGTTGCAAAAGCAGAGTACTTGCAAGTCAAAACTAAACAGTAAATGTCTATAGCATGCTGCCTTTCTGGCTCCAGTTAGTGCTCATATTTCATGTGCTGCAATGCCAAAAAAGGAATAAAAAGTAAGTTGTGTGTGTCACTTGGTAATGGTTTAGTGATTATTGCTGTTTAAAGTCACATACAAGCACTGCAGCATGATCAAAAGTGTGTCATGAATCAGAACTAAGATGCTCTTTTCTTACATATGAATGTGATAAGTAGTTTAAAAGCCCTGTTCATCTATAATAATCAACTCCATGAAGGTTTTATTTAGCTATTAACTTAGACTTAAGCAGCTTGTATTTTAAATATATTCATGTATAGGCATTGAAATATTTTTAACATAGATGAAAGATGCTCTTTTTGTCATCTAAAATAAAAAAAAGGGGTGGGATATATTTGTAAATTTGTAATAGAGAAGGTGATCTCATGTTGTCATCCTGTTTCCCACTTGCACTGGAGAAGGGGCTGATATTAAAAGTTAGGTTAGTGCCATTTGCAGTGCTACACTGAAGTCAGTGTAGCACAGCAGTCCGTAAGCATAGCTGTCCCAGCCTCTGGTTATGAGGATGGAAGCAGGAATTAGGTTTTTCTAATGAGTCATGAGAGTGTAGTAGTACCTTGGAGGCATTGGTGATTGACTTGGGGAGCAGTAGTGGCTAACTGCACTTAGCTCACCACTGGAAACTGGGATCTAAATGTGCTGTTAACCCACCCTGCCCCTGCTTTCTTACCACTGTCCTTCAAGGGAGCTGGGCCACCTGGAAAAACAAAAAGGGGTACTTTTCAGTGGATCAGTTCCTTGGTACAGCTTGCTGCACAAACATTCATAAAAGAAAGGTGGGAGGAAGAAGTGGAAAGGGGGAATGAGGTCACCTTTCAGCAGCAGCCTGGACTGGTTCCAGGTTAAATTGTCCAGGTGATGACAACCTCATTTGCAGCAGTTTTCTAATGGAGGCTGTGGGGAATGCAAAGATGAATCAGGGCTCCTGAGCAGGAGCTGGAGGATAGTTAGCAACAGGCTGCTACTGTCTGTGTCTTGTATTTTAGCATGAACAAGGTGCAGGGTTCAAACTAATTCAAGGGAGAAGACTGACTGTTCCACTTTCATGGCTGCAATTCACACACAGGATAATGGTATTTAATTGGATGATGAGGATAACTGCTTATAAGCAAATACTCTAGGGAAGACAGTTTCTTGTATAAGCTTACTGTCTGTCTCTCTGCAATCTAGGCCAGAAAATCAGTCCAGAAGGTAAAGCTAAAATTCAGCTGCAGCTGGTATTGCATGCAGGGGACACAACCAACTTCCACTTCTCCAATGAAAGCACAGCAGTGAAGGAGCGAGATGCAGTAAAGGATCTTCTTCAACAATTGTTGCCCAAGTTCAAAAGGAAAGCTAATAAAGAACTTGAGGAGAAGAACAGGTAAAGGGAGAAGAGCCTAAAAGTTCATTGTTTTGGGGTTTTGTTCTTCTAATGGTTAGCTATCATGTATTTCCATTAACAGCTGTTGTTACTGCAACATCATGAATGATACAGCATTTGTTTCCCTAGTAAAAATCTCCCTGCTTTCAATTTAGACAGTTCCTTGAGACTTGCATAACTGTCACATGTGGAGACTACACTTGTGTGCTTAGTGACACGTTCTTGAGGTGTAAAGGCAGCCAGTCTGGCTGCCACCCGGTCTTTCTTATCCATAGCTATGAGATGAGAGCACCCAACTGGCAGTCTGTCTCTTTAGTCTTCTTAAATATATATGTATCAGTTAGAAAAGCTGCTTGAAAGATTTATTTTTTCCTTTTCCAGAAGTTTTCTGGAGGTTTGTGATTTTTTTTTTCCCCTCCCCCTCAGAGAGCCTCTTCCCCCTCAAATCTTTTCTGGTGTTTTAGACTACTAAATGGTTAGGTATTTTCATGCATCTCACTTGAGATGTTGCAGTTTGTTATTTAGCCTACAGGATGTTTATTCTAAGAAATGTTTTGAGATGATATCGAGGACCTAAGTCCTTTTCCCAAATGGGCTCTTGAGATACATTTCTGTTCCTTTAAAATGTTTGTGTTGAACCAGTCCCTGTGGCCATGGACCTCCCTTCTCTGCATCTCCCCACATGAGTTTAACTTCTTTCTAAGTGTCTACTGTGAATCCTGTGTCTGCTGGCTTCCATTGACTGTTCTAGCTTTGAAACCTAAGTTAAAGCTAGATTTTTCAAAACATGAGTATTGCCTCATGGGACAGACTGGATCTTAACAAGGAGATTTCCCAGCAGAAGGGCAAGAGCCCTTGTGCTGGAGCTGTGACACATTTAGGATTGACTGGTTCCAGTACTGCAGCAACCACTAGGGTCTGCAGCAGTGAGCCTGCTTTGGCACTGTTCCCATACTTGTTTCTTTATGCTACATGCCTTATTTCTGACAGTATTGGTACTGACAAAACCGGCAGTCTTAGCTCTGAGTCTTTGCATCCTTACATGGAGTTTTACAGCACCACACCATGCACTATCGAGTTACTGAAAAGCCAGAATCTGCATGTACTCAGCCATAGTGTTTTCTCTTGATTAGAAGTCCAAGTCTAGTGATGGGACTTCATTAGTTTAATAGCCATAGATAAGACAAAAAAGATTCAGCCTGTTGTGGAAGGTCACAACATCCAGAGTCCCTGCGGCACTTCCGGCATTTATTGATACATAGGAGTTGGGTATGTACCAAAATTCCAAGTTGTAATGAAATAACCAGAATAACAGACTGCTTTCTGCTGGACTAATTTGTAAGAATTGCTACTAATCCACACTTGTGACAATAAGAAAAACTGGAGAAACCTTGATGGTTAAAACATAGTAGGGATGTCCTGCCACAAAGCTTTCACTTCCACTTCATCCTACTTCATCCTTAGAGCAGCTAAGACTCTCATTCTGTCCAGATTGCAGTTTATCCATGTTCTTCTCTAGACTAGTCTTATGTCTCCATAAGACTCCTGATTTTTTTAGTTTGCAATTGATGAAGACCCCGAGGTACATGTTAGAGATTGGTGAGGTTATTGGCTGATCGTGAACACATATGCACGTTTCCCTGAAGTTCACCCAGTGGGTTTCAAATAAGGTACACAACTGTATGAACAGCTGCTTAAACATTAGTTAACTGAAGATTCAGGTGCAGAGTCTGCATTTTGTGTAGTAAGGGTGATGCTTGATAGGTGGATGACAACTTCTGTAAACATTGCTCCCTGGTGGAAGTAGTGACAGTGAAATGTGTCTCACACTTGTGCTGTGTATGATAAAGTGATGAAGATCCTACTGTCACCACAGAAACATAAACGAACAACCGTGTTTGGGTAATGGGTTTTAAGGGATCTTATCCCATACAGATTTTGTAATCTATACTCTTGCACTAGAAGGGAGGTCTGTAGCTACTAAATTCTAAGATCTTAAACCAAGAATTGGACAGTACTGAAATCTCCTTCCCCCCCTCCTCCCCACATTATACTTTTATTATGGAAGATCAAGAAAAATCACTGTGCTTCTACAGTTCAAGAGACTCCAGTCCTGGATGTGCAAACACACAAAAGCACCACAGAATATTTTAGGACAAGATGTTAATCCCACGTTAACTTTTTCTTAGGCATTACTGTTTTCTAACATTCAGTGGTATTCCTTAAATGCTTTTTTTAGTCCTTTCTTAACACTCTTGAGACAAATACTGCTATTGAGGTTGGTTTACACAATCTTGTTAAGAAACGCACAGCATTTTGAAAGAAAAGTTGGTTTCTATTCCTTTTGTGAACTTATGTTAGTTATGGAAATACTAGTGATTTGTTCTGCAGTGTTTCAATTCTATTCAATACATTCTTTTACCAGAATGCTGCAAGAAGATCCTGTTTTGTTTCAGCTCTATAAAGACCTTGTTGTGAGCCAAGTAATCAGTGCTGAAGAATTCTGGGCCAACCGTTTAAGCCTGAATGCAGGGGATAATTCTGCAGCACCTAGTAAGCAGGATGTGGGCATCTCTGCAGCATTCCTGGTATGTTGAACCTCTGACTTAAAAGATTTTAGAGCAAACAAATTGGGGAAAAGTGAGAGTTCTGCTCATGCACTATATTCCCATATGCATTAATGTTGTTCCTTGGTTCCTCCACTAAACATCTCTCCTCATGATAAGCTATTCCAAGTGTAAAGGAGAAAAAGTTTTACGTTAGTCTGCAACCTCAAAGTGTTGTCAGTTTAAGATGCCAGATTTGAACTTTAAATTGCCAATAGGCAGATGTTTGTACCGCTGCTCTGCCTTCTGTAAAACAGAAGTAATGTGAATATATGGTCACTAGATTAGAGTGTATTAGCTCAAAAAATTAAAAAGCATATATGTGGCAGCATTGACATGCATAAATGAACCTTTCCACATAAGGGTTTTATTCCCTCCCCAGTTTTTTAAACCAGTACATGCTTTCAGCTACTTGAACAACAGCTTGTCTATCTGAAAGCTCATTTTCTCTCTCTTTTTCTCTAACTTTCATTTATTTTACCCATTTGTAAAAACCATGCTTCAGTAATTCTGGTGCTGTCTAAAAGTAATGTAGGTAGAACTTCAGATTCCTCATACAGAGACATGTTTCTACTTTCGCAGCAAAATTCATAGCCATGACTCTCTGGATGGAATCCCACTTCCACCTTTGTAATGACTGTAAACACGGTGGGTTTGGGAGGGGAAGAGGAGGTAGGAGTTGTTTTAATTTAGCTGCTGTACAAACACTTGGTTTTTTCCCCTCTTTGGAAATGCCTGAATCAGTTGCCAAACAAATTTGATTGCTCTAGTTTCCTGTCTCCTATTACTCTTACACCTTAACATTAAAAAAAAATTCACAATCACAAAAGTAAACCCATGAAACCTTCAAAATTGAAGCTTTTTTAAAATAATTGGTTATGTTTGTACCCTCTGTATTTGTGACGAAGAAAACTTCAATTATTTGTATGTCCTAGTTCATATTAGAGTAACTGTTTGGCTCTGCTCAGAGTGAGTGTTTCTTTAGGAAGAAGATGGTACAAAAGCTAGACTTGAGGTACACAGGAAAAGGAGGAAAAGGCAGCAGCATGTGCAATCATGTACTTTTCCTGTTTCTGAGAACTGGACGGAGCACTCCCCTGCTCCAGAGCTTCCTAAAGAGATCACTGAAATCAAAGTTCTGACTAAGGTTAACCCTCAAGTTTTAAATTCAGTGTTACTTATCAATTATACTAAGATGGTTTTAGTGTATAAGGATGTATAAGCCATAAATTGTTTTTTGTCACTTCATTATAGTCACTAGCTGAATTGCTGAGTGAACAATAAAACATGAGACACATACAGTAAACTTAGCTATTTTTACTTTGAAACAAGGATAAAGATAAGCATAAATAAATAAAGCATATCTTGTTTTGACTAATGAAGTGCTCTTTGCTTTCTAAAGCCTGCCGTCTGCTTGTTGAATTGTCCCTTAGGTGGCAAGTGTAATAAAGTAATTAATGCTTGTTCTTTCATTTCTCATTCTAAAATACTTATGTATCATCAAATATGCTATGGACGATTGGAGGAAGATTATTTTACGTGCAGCAGAACTTGCTTGCAAGATGCCAGTTTTTTTCCTTGTCCGGTTACAGAAGGCATCCAGACATGACTGTTTTTTCTCCCTGTGCGCTTTTCTTTAGGCTGATGTACGGCCACAGACAGATGGCTGCAACGGGCTGAGGTACAATTTGACTTCAGATATTATTGAATCCATATTTCGGACATATCCTGCAGGTAAGAGCAGTGTTTTACATACCAAACACATGCATTTCAGATTGGTCTTTTTACTGTCTTACTGTGCAAAGACTACAGTGTTAGTGTGAGCCTGGAAGTATAAGGGACCATATCTTCCAGTCTTCTGGATGACTTTCCCTGCCTCATTAGAGGGATGGGAAGAACCATATTCATATGTTTCATAAAAGCATAAAAACATGCTTTTGAAATGAAAACTTGATTTCATGAAATGAAAACATTTTTACTGGTGTTGACTTCTTGTTTTTTAAATTGTGAGTAGATGTTTGGTTCCCATGATACTCTCCTACTCAGTGTTCCAATTAATTGTTATTTTTCATGAAATTACCTTTGGGAGGAAAAGAACTCTATTTCCATCAGTCCCCTGCACTATATTGAACATTGATACTGATTCATTTTGAGTCCTGGTTAAAAGGACTAGATCCATTTTGAAAATGATTAGAACTCTGTTAGATCAAAATGCCTGTGCATGGGCAATTCAAGAGTGTTCAGGCCACTGTTACATGCACTTCTTTTCAAACCTTTGCAGGACGTAAATGAGTACCTGTTTGCTCATGCTTAACTACTGCAGGCCCTTCCAATTGATGGGAATGAATGGGGGCAGCAAGGAAGCCCGCAGGGAAATGTTGACATAAAATACCATGTTAAGATTTGTGGAACAGTTTGTAATCGTTGTGGGTTTCGTTCACAGTAAAAATGAAATATGCAGAGAATGTTCCACATAACATGACTGAGAGGGAATTCTGGACACGATTTTTTCAGTCTCATTATTTTCATCGGGACAGGCTCAATACAGGCTCAAAAGACCTCTTTGCAGAATGTGCCAAACTGGATGAGAAAGGTAAGCTGGTTGTTTCTGAAAGTTACAGATGGTCTTTGGAAGTTAGCTACAGCTTTGCTATTCTGAGCATGTTTCATAGTGAGAGCATTTCTTGAAACAAATTAGCCTTTGGAAAGTAGCAGTGCTAGAAATAAGCTTTATTACAAATTCCATAATATGCCATCTTGGTACATTGATTATGCTGTGCCATCAGTTACTACGGAATAATTTTGTGCACCTAGGCTTTGTTTTGTGGTATGTGCACAATTTGCAACAACTTTTGTTAGAGATGGCGCTTTAGTAAACGAGATCCATAGTTGTCCAGGTTTTCCAAAGGAGCTGCCATCTCTGGTCTGTGTCAGTAAATCCTAAAATATTACCTAAGTTTTTAATGAACTTTTGAGATAGCTTTGTGACGATACAGAAGCGTAAAGAGTTGGGATCACTTAATGTCATTCCCTAACATGTATTCTGGCATTAGGAATGCAAAACCCTTCACAAGTCAAAGCTATCACCACACGTAAACTCTCATACTACCCAGGCAGGGCAGCAAAACAGTGCCAAAATTAGAAGAAACACAATTGAGGCTTCCCAGTTCCCCCTAATATAACTGCATCTCAATTTATTTTTTTAAATCAGTGTTCAGTGATGTGTAGAAGTGGGTGAAAACTGGGCTAATTAGTAGGAGGATGTTTTAGACTAACTCCCCACATTTATCGCTTATTTTAAATGGAACTTTAAAAAGGGTGTAAAGTTTTAGTCCCAGTGTTACTTGAGCCTCTGCAGAACCTTTATCTTCTCCTTTTAAAGATTAAATATAACCTAATAATCCCACAATTATTTTGTTTGTTTAGATACAGTTTTTCATGTTTTTTTTCCTGTGTTTCACACAGGGTTAAAAGCAATGGTGTCTCAAGGAGTGAAGAACCCCCTGATAGATTTAACAGCTTTGGAAGATAAAACATTAGATGAAGTAAGTACTTGGGGGAAAAAAACAGAAAACAAACAAAAAATCTGAAAGAAAACCATACCTCTTCCTTAGTTTCATATAAGGAGTTAAGTGAGTCCTTCTTTTAAAATAATGACAAATGTTAATTCTAAACCAAATCACTTACTAGGCAGCTGCAGTGGTCGGGTACTCAACATTCCTGCTGTTGTGTGCGTAAAGAAATGGAGACTGTGCCCATGGACCTGTGTGCCTCACATCTGCCTTGGTGTGCCAATGTAAATGCAGGACTTCCCTTTTTTAAAGAATTACTCTTTCACTTGCCTTTTTTGTCTAAAGTGGACTCTTTCTCTTTTCCTACCTTTTAGAATCTGTGACAATGTACAGAAGAGTAGCACAAAACAGGAAAAAGTCTTTGATTTGTTCTTTCTTTGAACACTGCGGTTTGATTTGGCCTAATGTTAAGGACACTTTATATAGTTTTCTTTGTTTAGCTTCAAATACCCTTTTTTGCTGAAATTATTACTAGCTTGAACTATTCCCTGCCTGCAAGTACAAGTTAAAACCATTGATATCAATGGTGTACCATAATGTGAAATAACTTAAAGATGTACTTTTCTGCACTTGATTTAACTGAAACCATTGAGTTGTAATTAATGATAAAGCTGCATTTCTAAGTTTTGTGGTTGGGTTGTTTTTGGTTTTCTTTTTGTGAGAGTTGTTCAAAGCTAGCAGTCTGAAACTGGACCATGAGTTTAGGGTAGCTGTATTTGAAGTGCTCTGCAAACTGCCCTAGTTTGCTTTTGAGGCTGGTTGACTGTGAGCATGAAACTGCCCATGGGGTAAAGTGAGTTGCTTTCAGCTACCTGCTAAGTGGGGAACTCTGCCAACATTAAGACTTGAGGTTTTTGGAATTTCTAGTGGAATTTCCACTCCTGACAGGTGTCATTTAGCCTGTGGGCTGCTGGTGTCCCACTAGATGTTAAAAAGAGGTCAGTAAAACAATTGCTGTCTCTTCCTTGCCATCAATGCCTGTGTTTTACGCAGGTGATGCTTAATTTTTTTTTGCTAGTTCTGTTTTTACTTATATCATGGTCTTACAAAATTATCTGTTTAAGACTTGTTATCTTCTCTCTGACACCTCTAGATTGCCAAGTGTTAGCAGAATAAAATAGTCACTGGAGATTTTCCAAAGTACATAAGGTGATGGTGTGGCAAAGGTAGGAAAATGATGCTGTGGATGATGATGCAGAGGAGGTGGCATGCAGACTTCCCAACTCAAAGGAAAACAGAATGATCCTGCTGCTCTAGGGGCAGGAGGTAATTAATGTTGTTTTCTTTGTAGGGCTATGGTGTTGCTTCTGTGGCCTCTACATCAAATGCCTCAAAGTCTGCTAGAGAAAGCAGCAATGCTGCCATCATAAAACGCTTTAATCATCATAGTGCCATGGTCCTTGCAGCTGGCCTCAGGAAACAGTAAGTTCCAGTATTGTGTAATAGCTTTTTTGTAATAAATTTTAGTGACTTTCAAAACAAAAGCACATCTTCAGTTATTCATCCAACCTTTTCTTTTAGTTTTTATGAATGAATTATTTTGCTCTAGAAGTGGAAATACCTCTAGGTTCCATTTTACTGTACAGAAGTTTTTCAGAGCTGTCTGAAATGATGAATGTTATTTTTATCTGAGTTACCATATAAAGCAGATTAAAAAACAAAGAATGTTTCTACCTTAGATCTCTAGGTCTGGTGAAGGCAGCAGAAGTAGTGTTCTGTTTGCTGTGTGGAGGTGAGGTCTGGTGCAGGGAATTCCTATTGCCTGCCTTCTGGAAGCAGGTCTGCTGAGGCTTCCTACAGTGTGGCACACGTGGATCAGATGAAAGCCCTCAGGTGCAGTGCCCTGCCCCTGACCAAAAACAAGTATCAGGTTATTGCTCTACAGCTGGTTTATGGACAAGCAGCAAAGACTACCACTGTACCCAAATTCTACAGACCTTAACTGTGAGGTCTTAGTTAATATTTACTTCTCTTTAGCTGGGCTCCCTCACACTGTTCTGTTTAGCACAATCTCTTCTGGGCAATGTGTGTTTCTGTTTCTCAGTTCAGAAAGGGACAAAAGGATAGCTCTCCTGGAACAGTGGTATTTCAGGCCTCCCAGAGCTCTGCTAATATCTGGTTGCATAAATGTGTATACAAAGTGCTTCTAATTTAGCCACGATTTTGCTGTGTCTCACGTGCACCGTTGGCATGCTGTTATTTCTAAGAGGGAGAAGCACTTTCCCCTGCTGCTGAATTTCTCCTGTGACAAACAGGATTAATTTGAGGAGTTGGTTCCTTCTATCTACATCAGCTGCTAGAAATGAAGACATAAAGGGAAAAAAGTATGTGAACGTGCATATAAAGTTTTTGAAACAGATGTATTTACTTTGTCTCTAGCTTGTATCTTAAGTTTCCTGTGAGGTGAATTTTTCTTAATGCTGTTTCTCTATTTTAAGAGAAGCACAAAATGACCATTACAGTGAGACCAGCAGTACGGATGGAAACTCCAGGGATTCAGATTTCTTTCAGCCACCACTGAAAAAGGTATAAAGTTAGCTGATGTGATTCTAATTGAATGGAACTGGAAGCTCTGTCTCAGAAACTTGCTGAAAAAGTTCCTTACTTGTTTTATGACACATGGGAAGTGAAACATTTTTAGCCTTGTTCAGAAGTATATAGAATGAGAACCTGACAGCCTGTCAGAAGCCTTGTACCTCTCTTAGTAAACACAAATAAATTACACCTCGAAGTATAGTGCTGTTTATCTCTTCAGTAGTGCCTAATGGAAGTAAAAATTTCTAAGATGCTTTTGATTGGACCCCCAAGTCTGGTTCTTTCTGTTTGCTGCAGTTCTACTTCCAGCCCACTCCTGTTTGTTTTTTTTTCAAATGCCTGAAAACTTCTAGAGAACATCCATCAGAAAGGATATTGGTGTTGAAGCACCAATATTAACCTGTCAAGTGTGTTGTTTGTAGAGGGGATGATGAAACTGGCACATGGCAGCCTGCATCTTTGTCAGAAGCTGCAGTGAAAGTGTACACTGGTGCACTGAAATACAGGGCAACAGCCTGGGTTAAACTAACCAGAGCAGCTCACAAAATGGAAGAGTATTGTAATTGCTGTAAAACAGAATTGAGTAGTCTTCCTGGAGTTGACAGCCTAAACAGAAAATGCCAAAGGCACTCAAAACTTCGCTATATTGTGAGAAAATGTAGCATACATGTGTCGTTAAATGTTGGGGTACCCTTTGACTTTCCCAAAAGCTTCCAGTTTTACTGAGAAAATTATATAGCAGGATTAGAATAAATGGAATTAAAAGGGGAGTGAAAGAGTAGCAGGAGAATAGGAGACTTCAAAAATACTTTTCTCATTGTACAAGATCTGATATCACCGTGCTGTTACCTCTCACTGCTAATACCCCACAGCTCTGCTCTCACGAGGTAGCTTGGGTAATTACTGTGGTTTAAGTCATAGACTCCTGTATACCAGCTATTAAATCATTACTATTTCTGCTAATCTGGAGTTAGATGGACATAAATACAGAG
Organism: Ptilonorhynchus violaceus; assembly: GCA_013397565.1. Taxonomy (NCBI): domain Eukaryota; kingdom Metazoa; phylum Chordata; class Aves; order Passeriformes; family Ptilonorhynchidae; genus Ptilonorhynchus; species Ptilonorhynchus violaceus. The sequence continues at coordinate 2,099,263 of VZRJ01006986.1, forward strand.
CACAAATTATTATCTGTGTATAGCAGAACACTGTTTGGAAGTGGCAGAGACTGTCAAGTTTTGGCTAGAATCTGGAGAAAAAGTGATAGTGCCAAGACTTCCAATGGCGCATCCTAAACAACTGGGCATCCCTCCTTCTGGAGGGTAGACATGAGTCATTCCACACTTGGGTTTTCTTTAAGGTTTTAGTAACCCTTCAGCTCAAACTCTGTGAACTGGAAGAAAGCACTGGATGTATGGAATTGTGCCTTCATTAGTAATGTGTATCATTATTTGTCTCATTTCAGGTAAAACTGCAGGAGGCCATTGAATACGAAGATTTATCAAAGAATAATAGTGTTAAAACTATTGCACTAAACTTAAAGAAGTCTGATAGGTAAGTTAAAATAAACACAACTTTTTCAGCATAGTCCATTTATCAGGAGTCTCATCACAGCCTACACAGAACCAGGTGATTTAGTCCCTACTGTGCCATACTTAGGTGTGTTTAAGCTAAGTTAGAAACCTAATATGAACTTTTGCATATGCCAGTTTCCAAGTAATTCCCTTTTAAATTGCTATTTTTATCTCAGAGTGGTTGGGGTAAGGAGGGACATCTGGAGATCATCTAGTCCAACCATCCTGCTAAATTCCATCTTGCTTTTTAGAGAGTTGAGTCTCTCTAAGGCAACCTGAATGGCTTTGACAGTAATTTCTGTGAAAGCCTAACAGACCTCTGTTCACAGTTCAGCACTTCATTGCAGCTTTCAGCGGAACGATGTGTTACATATGAAAATACATATAATTCCAAAGAAAAATCCACTCCCAGGCAAAAAAAGTGCAATCGGGATAGTTTGGACTGCTCACTGGTCTAGGATTTTTCTAGTGGTAGTCCTCTTGTTTTCTAGATTTTTGAGTTTGAGAGTAACTTCAGAAAAGGAGTGATACTACAGGAAAGCGAATGGTTCCACATGCGCACCTAACTCCATTTAGCTTAGTTTCAATTGAAAATTATGTGAATTGCTCCATTCTAATGATATTCCCAGAATGTGGTGACAGGGATAGCTTTTCATTGGCAAAATGATAATCACAGATTCAACAACAGAACTCTTGCTTTGCTGCCATACCATCCCTAACCCAACCTCTTGCCATGTGGCAATATATTGTACTTTGTCAGTAAATAAAGTAGTGTCAACAGTGCAAAGTGTCTAAAATTGGAAACGTTTGAAGAACTGTCCAGGAGTTTGGCCTCTTGCTTTACCAAGACTCTTATTAATAACACTTCTCTCTTTTCTCACCTCACAGGTATTATCATGGTCCAACTCCAATTCAATCACAGCAATATGCAACCAGTCAGGATATAATTAATTCTTTTCATAGTATTAGACAAGAAATGGAAGCATATGTACCCAAACTAACTCAGGTATGGAAGAATAATTTAAAAATGCCCTTCTTTATGTTAGCATCTTGCTTTCTATAGTTTTGTGTCTCATGTCCACAGGAATTTTCATTTTTCATGGTAAATTTAAATTATCTCCAACAGTTTTCTGTTAACTGATTTATTTTACAAGTTTAGATGATGCCTTTTTAGCTGTTGTATTTAAAATCTACACAGTAGGAAACTGAGTCACTGCTGATGCTCAGCTATATTCTACTGTTTCTGCTTTCTTTTGAGGAAATGGTAAAGGTGTAAGGTAGTAAAGCAGGACAGTCGTGCCCAGGCCAGTGTATTGATCCCACCCTCTGAAGTTTAGGATATGATGGTTTTAGGAGGTCATAGTAAACAGGTTTGTAACTGAACTGGTCTTTTGCTCCTAAATGCACTTTGGCTGTCAGTCTGCTGTGGGCTGCACAGAAGCTCAGTCCTGGCACCTGGAGGGCAGCAGAGCCCTGTGGCCAATCTCCCCAGCTGGTATCTGAACTTCTCTGTTAGTAAACCCAGATTTGGCCCTAAGTAAAGCAGCCACAACTGTGAATATGTTACACTTCTGCATAGTAATTCTCTGTCTTACTTCAAGTAACTGCACAGCCAGTTCAAGATCTAGGTAAAGAAAAGGTTCTAATTAATTGGAGACTTTTAACTGCAAACCAGCTATAGCACTTAAAGGCACTGTGACTAATTCTAGAGTAGAGCAGAACCTGAACTTCCATTGTATCTATTCAATCAATCTTTGCCATTGGAGTTCAAATACAACTTACTTTGAAAACATTTTACTGGGAAAGATTATCTGAAATATTTGTTCCCTCTCTCTCTCCAGGTTCTTTCAAGTGGTGATGCTGCCAGCACTATTGCAGTCCTGTCACCTGGAGGAGCACTTATGCAGGGTGGAACACAGCAAGCCATAAACCGTAAGGATTTAGGATGTCTAATGCTTTAAACATATCCTATTGCATTGCACAGCAGTAGCTGGCTTGCAGTTTCATCTCTCCCTTAGAATATGTTACAGTGATAAATGAAATTATAGAAACGTGTAGCTGCACTAGTACTGGGTTACAGCAACAAAAGAAAAGCAACAAGCCCCCCCACCATGGGGGTGGTAATGGCTACACCAGTGCTGAGGCAAGTGAATGAGAGACAATTTTACAGAGCAAATAATGAAGGAAATAATGAAGGATAGTTGTCTTACAGATATTGGGATTTACTTGTTCAGCATTTATTTTCTGGGTTTGGGTTTTTTTCTGGATTGTAGGAAATACAGGCTCTACTCTGTGAAAGCTCTAAGGAAGCAAGGCCTAGATAACTGTCTGAAACTAGTTTTTTGCAGCCTGCATTTAAGATCCACAGCTTGTTGTGAAAAAAGGCAACTTCCTTATCAACTGCAAGGGCAAATCAGACAGCCTCTCCTTCTCACACCTCCATTCAACCACCTCTCTCCCTGTTGTCACATTACTGTCAGTTGGAGTTCCTGTCTTTTTAGTCTCACAGCAGATGAATCCCTGTTCTCAGGATTTATAACAGCTTTCCAGTTTATCTTGTGTTACTTGGTCTGAAAAGCAGCAGAAACTAAGTCAGACAGCTGAAAAGGCAAGTATGAGTTCTTTATGGTACTGAAAGAAGAGGAATCAGCAAGCAGTGGTGAAGCTTTCCCTGGCTGACACACTGGGTGCTACACTTCACTTCTTTGAGCCCAACCACCACTTTCTAACAGCCTCATCCTGGAGTTTGCTAGTCAGTGTTCAGTTCACTGCACTCATCCTCAGTGACTACTTGTGCTTTTTGTTTGGGTTTTTATGATTGTGGTGCCTTCCTTGTTCTTGAACCCTGTTGCCCTTTCTTTTTTCAGAGTACCTGGGATATAGTTCCTTTTTCCTGTCTGGATTTTTCATTTTCCACATGCTGTAATCATATTCTCATTGCCAGCATAAGATAGAGGAAAAAACTTGCAGTGTCCACCACAGGGTAGTTCACCCTGTGGTGTGAGGACAACGCTATGCTGGTCCCAGCACTGCCATGCTGTTAGAACAATACAAATACACACCGCTTCTAATCCTGGATTAAGTGTGGTGTCCATTCTTTGCCTGGCATGGATCTCCCTGTATAGTATACAAGTTTCCAAGTATAGAGCCATAAATAGCAGCTGACCTGATGTAATTGCTGCTAAGGTGTGAGGCATCTCAGTGTTCCCTCCCAGCCAACCCTTCTGTGATTGTAGTGGAGGTGTGCATTGCTGACCTCCTTCCTTAGCCTTAGTTCTCATTTTTCATATGATAGTTTGAGTGATGTGAAAAAACCTTTTTCCTGTTGCAGAGATGGTGCCAAATGACATTCAATCTGAACTAAAACACTTGTACGTGGCAGTAGGGGAACTGCTACGACACTTCTGGTCCTGCTTCCCTGTTAACACACCATTCCTAGAAGAAAAGGTAAGGTGGAGCTTCCTGGTGTGGCCCTGGTTGTGACGTGTCCAGATCATGGTTTAGAATGGCTGTCATTATTGAAGTATAGAACTAATACACCTGCCTTAAGTCAGTACAGCACTTACTCATCCCTAGAACTGAAGGTCACAAACCAACATAAAACCTTACTTTTTTCAGCAATTCTATTGGCACTATTAAGTAAATCATCTTTGTCCCTGCCTCCCTGTTAGCTCCCTTTAGGAGCAGTTGCTGTAAGCCAGTTTCAAACAGAATGGTCAGCCCTGTTGCAGCCGCAGCGTTTTCATTCCAGCTTAAAACATAAGAACTAAAGCCTCCCTTCACCAAGTCCAAGAAATAACCTCCACAGTGACAGTTACAAGCAAGTTTTCCTTATTCTTCTGTCCATTGCAAAAATCACTGTCATACCTTCACAACATACACTGCTTTTCAGAACTAAGCTGCCTTCAAAGAGAGATTTCTGTCTACAGCCAGGTCTATGATTGTAACTTTTTCTGTTGCTTTTGACCTCACAAGGATAACAAAGATAAAAATTTGCATTCAGATACAATTGTATCTGCTGCAAAACGTGGCCTAAAAATCCACGGTACAGTCTTTGCTTGAAGCAAAAAAACATTTTGTGAATATCTTTTATCTATTTATAGTGTTTACTAATGAAATAATAATCAGAGTGGCACACTGGACTTTCAGTCATACTGCTCTTTCCTCAAAAATAAATACACACTTGAGAGGTGTTGGAGACTGATATTTGAATAATTTTCCTTCCTCAAACTACACATACTTGAAGTAGGCCCCAGAATTAGTTACAAGGTGTTTTGTTGGAGAACAGTTTGTTAAAGGAAATGAAACTTCTGTCTTACTGTAATTCTTCAGTATTGTAATACTGGTTCCTGTCTCTCTCAGGTTGTGAAAATGAGGAGCAACTTGGAAAGATTTCAGGTTACAAAGCTCTGCCCATTCCAAGAAAAGATTCGGAGACAGTATTTAAGCACAAATGTAAGGGAAAAGTACTGCTTAATTATGTGGGTGTATATTAATAATTTCACTCTTAACCGTGGTAGCTTTGTTACTTCTTATCCTAGGGCATTTAAGTTTTTTGTTGACTGGGAAATGAGCAGAGGAAAATTGGTACACAGTTGAGCATGTTGTCTCTCCCTGGCTAACTTGCTGAGCAAGGCCAGCAACTGTCAAGAACTGTAACTTGAAATTACCCGAGTGATACAACAGAAAGGGGAAGTCATGTTTCATTTTTCACTTCCACCATGAGGTAGAACTTGAGCAACTTCAAAAGCGTCTCCCACTGTGTCAGATTTGAAGTGGTCACAGACTAAATACCAGAACAGACAGCACAATGAGGTGTCATTTCCCTGTGACCTTCTCAGCTCAGCAGTTCTCTGCACCACTCTCTCTATGGATATTTTGCAATAGAGCCTCAAGGTCCTTTCTCTGACATCCCTGATTTTAGACATTACTCGTAGTGAACAAAAGGAAGAATCCAACTGATTATCAAAGGGAGGGGAGGGGATCTGTTTTCCAGTAGCTGGGACAATGTTTTTCCCCTCTTTCTGTTTCAGTTGATAAGTCACATAGAAGAGATGCTGCAGACAGCCTACAATAAGTTCCACACGTGGCAGTCCCGGCGCATGCTGAAGAAGACGTGAGGGCGCATCCTGTACAGGTCTGAGAGCAAAGCCTGCAATAGGGTAGGACTACAGCCTAGGTATGTGCAGATCTTAGAGTTATTGCAGGAAGACCTGCAAGCTGTGGACTTCTGGAAACGATGCTAACTGAACTTGCACATTTTTGAAAAAGAACTGAGACTAAACTTGAAAACTAGGGAGAAAAACAAGGAAGAACCAAAACAGAAGAGCTGAGGCGCAAAAATATTTAAAAGACACTGTTTACTGCAGTTACTCAGGAACTGCTTTTGATTTGCATAAAGAGCTGCTTTCAGAAATAAAAAATTTAAAGAGGGTGTATTAATAAAATTTGTTTTTCTGTCTAATTTTTTTTTTTAAGAAGTGTATGGCACAGGGTAGATCTCAAAAGTTTTTCTTCACTGGATTCTGACATTTTATTGAATTATGTCTGTACTTTCTGCAACAGTTTAACAATGATATTTTAAAACATAGCTGAGACTGTTTTTGCTTCAAACATCTGGGAGAGTGTAGCTGTCAGAAGACAAGCTCCTGCCATATGTTTCCCCACCAACTGGAAGCAAGAGACATTGCACTGAAAGCTGTTCATGGTCTGGGGTCCCTAAAGGTACATGGGGGCAAACTTTTGCCTGAAGTCTTCAATTTTTATGCAAAATTTTTTCAGCCATCAGTTTTGCATGTTTCCTTTTGAGTGCAAGTGTGTGCTACTGCAATCTTTTTTTTTTTTTATGGTGGCATTTGTTCTGAGGAGAGAATGCATTTTTAAAAGTGAAGTTAAATAAAGTTTCTTACAAAAGAAGTCATTTATTTTCAATTCTTAGGCATTTTTTATTTCTTCTCCTAAATCTGTTTTCCTTCACTCTTCCCTTTTGACTATTACACTGTTTTTGGCGAACTGATAATCATTGCAAAGAGAAAAATGTGTTATTTACATAGTGTCCATAGATATTGGGAATCTGTGCCATACTTTGTTCCAAATAGAATCAGTTCACAGTTTCAGACCAACTTGTCTTGTACTAAATGTGTCTTAAATGCAAAGTAACCCCCTTTTCTAGAATATATGCAGTTTAATGACAACCTTGTATTTTTTTGTGACTTTTGACTGGACAAAAGCCCAGTATGGGCTACTGAACTTTTTTACTTCAGATTAAATGTGACTGTTAAAAATGCATCTACTACAAAGACAAATCAGACTGACAATATGTATTCAAAGCAAGCACAGCAGTGTTCAGTACAGCAGAAGAAATTCCCCAAAGCTGCATGATGGTTCAATACCAATTTTGGTATGATGCTAAAACATGATAGTATGATGTTGGATGGATAATTCTTGAAAATTCCTACAGAAGAAAAGATGTATTGGTGTAGCCAAGTCAGTGCTTGTTCTGTGCTGCTGCTCCATTTATGCAAGAGGGGTTTTTTCTTTAACTGGTGCGTGGAAGTCAGTGGCTTCTTTTTACCCTTTTCTTTCAGATTTTTGTATTATGCTATAATATTTTGGTCAAAGCTGAGTTTCAGTTAAATGTCACTGTCTGCACCAAAGTCCTGTTTAGACATGTGTGCATATTGTTCAGCCTAGTTCCCTGTCTGCTTCTGCAGATCCATGCATGATCCCTGCTCTGCAATGCCGATGTGGTTCTGCTACAAGAAATGACTGGGCTCAACAAGAGACACCCGCTGTTCTGGACAGGGTGAAAATGTCACTGGGAATAAACAGATGGACTACAGCATTTGGGGGATGAGGTGCTCATCTTGTCAAGAGTTACCTCTTGTGATAACTAAACTGTTTCTCTAAAATTTAGGCTTAGAGTATGGCTTAATTAAGCCAAATCCCCTTGTAAGTGCAGGCAGCTCCCAGAAAGAAAGGGTAGTTTTGTTCTCCCCCAATCCAAAGCATTTGATCTAGCAATTCTGTGGCCAAATTCCAAATGTTTCTTGAAAGCTAACACACCTTTCATCATATCAGAGTGCTAGGGTCAGGAAAACATCTGATTTATATCCTAACTGTGCCTAAAGCTATGAACAACGCATTTAAGTTATTAGACTGCACTGAGACTTTGTTTAAAAAAAATTGTAGGAGAGTTTTGAATATGAGACTAATTCATCTTTAATTGGAATCAGTATTTAGTGTTCCTGGAAAGACTGGGCAAAACGGTTAATGTGGTGAAATAGTGTCAGTGCATCACAAGAACATTTTACAGTTCCAAGGACTGATGTTTATAACCATTTTGGGGATGGTGTAGCAATAGCTTTAAGTTATTATAATGATATCAGGCTATCAAAATGTACCTTAATGACCAGAACTAGGGGGGAAGAGGACTATGATACTAAATTCAACAGTTTTGCCTAGAGACTGTACAGGCAAGGCTGCTATGCACTTCATATTGCTTTTTCAGGTATTGTGGCAATAAGGCACAGGCCCCTCCTCAAGTAAAGGGAGGTAAACTAAATATTCTTTCTACGTTGTGTTCCCCTTTTCTGTAGCATGGTCCAAAACACAGATTCATTCCTTAAGTTTTGAAACTGAATCATCATGCATTATATTACTACTGGAATCTTTATACTGACTTGTATTTTTAATGAGAATTCATAAAACTTGTATCATTGGCATTGATCTAAGATTTGTAGAATAAACCCTACTGAATTCTGAAGTGTTCTCTAATGCTTAGGCTGTGTTTTCTGATGGTGAATTAAATCCCAAACAGGCTCTATTCAGGTCTAAATTGAGAGAACTGTGTGTAAGTAGTTCAGCTGTCCCTTCATGCTGATAGGAGGCAGTCAGGAGCAAAAGGGTTACAATATAATTACTGGCAAATTGTTTCATTTTTAGAATTCAAAAACTTCTGCTGCTGCACAAGGAATCCACACCATTACTAGTGCTGCTGTCCCTCTGTTCCCGATCAGACAAAGCCAGTTTAAGTCTCCAGGGATTAGTACTCTGCTTGTTCCATATATTGATGCAGCAGCTGTTGGTTCAGGAGAGCTGCACAGGAGCTTTGTCAATCAATCTAATCCAAGGTTTGCTAGTAATGGAGAATGGATAACACAGATACCAGCCTGGGAATTTCAGCAGATGAAGATATTTAGATGCACCACAAAAAAGGCTGAGCTGGTTCTCTCTCAAGAGCTCTACCCCAGTCAGGGGCAGGAGGTAACAGCCTCCCACTGCAGCCACCCTACAAGCAGCTTCTTCCATGCTCACAGAGTAGCTCTGTAGACTACAGTCTGCAGCTTCCTAATGTGGCAAAGATCTCACCAAGGCTCTGTTGTGCTTTCTTAGATGAATGAGTTTCTCCACCACTCTTTGCTTAAGATGCTTCTTTTTAAAGCTACAACTATTTTCCCTTACTTATGCTGTAACTACATCCTTACAACTTCTAGGTGGTGGTATTAGCTAGAAAGCTTTCCTTATCCTTGCTAAAACTCCTACTGAACAGCTGCTTTATCCAGAAAGTCATTTTAAGCAGAGGAAGTGACAACAAGAAAGCTGAAGCCCCAGTTTTGCATTATCCTTCCTGTTTCCCTTCCTTAAGGGAAGAGTCTACCCAAGCATCCCTGTGGCTTTGGAGCCTTTGTATGGCAAGACAGTTTCAGAGTGTGAGCCAGGATATTCTGAACTTGTGTCCATGCTCTGCATTGCTCTGCAGCAAGAGCTGGAGCTCAATCCAGATGGAACACAGCAACTTTTTGAATAGCCATCAGACATCACTGTGATTTAACACTGATCCTCAATAAACCCAGTGACAGATGTGTTCCTGCAGCAGAGCTCAAAAGCCTGGGGAACCACTAAATTATCTAACCTGATCTCCCACCTGTTTTTCAGGATACCGCATTTCCTCTCAGCTTTCTGAACACATCATCTCCCCAAAAGATAGCCAAGCCCTTGTCTGTAATGCTGACCGCAAGAGAATGTGTTAACATCCTAGATGGAGGGTGCTGTATCAGGGCTCTTTTGGGCTGGAAGGGACCAGACCCAGAGCTGTAAGACGCAGCCAGCACAGCTGACCTGGCTGAAGGAGTGGTGTGGCCAAGGCCATTGTGCCTGCCAGAGGCCATGGACCAGAGTTCAGCACCTCCTGGGCACTCCTGTGCCCAGCCCTGGGCAGTGAGCACCCTGCAGACCCCCAGTGCCCCCAACCAGGGAGCTCCATATGCTTGCACCCTGCTTCCCACACCCCACACAGTGCCAGTTCAGCTTTATGGTGCTCTTCAGGCAGCTTTGGGATCACAGCTGGGTGGCAGAGTGCCACCACAGTGAGGGGAAAAGTGCCTTCAGGAATGCAGCCAAGCCTGGGGCTCCTTGCTGGCAGTTTCCCAGCCCACATGCTCTCAGCTGCTGTGTTTCCCCCACAATGAACATTTCCATCCCCTCCAAAACCTGGCAGTCCTCTGGTCTTCCTCTCCCAATAAAAGTCCACACACCCTTCATCATGGAAAAGCCAAACTACTGCAGTAGTTCAGGTGTCAGCATATCCCTGATGAAAAAGTCCTGGACTTAGACCATGTCCTCCCTGCATGCTAAGATCCTGTCGCTTTACTATCTCACTCACAGCCCTCACAAACCACAAGTTAAATCTGAACCTCTGAAAGGCAGCTTCCCCCAAACACCCCTAAACCTGGACAGTTTTGTTCTCTAGAGCATCATCATCCACACAGCCCCATTCCATCCCCTTCCATCCCAAGTCCACAGGCACATCCTGACAAACCATCACTTTATCAGAATTACTGCACCCAGCAGAAGCAGCCTCAAGCACTGCTGACATCCACCTCTCCACCACACTTGAACACCATGCCCACCTCATAGCCTGGGAATCCCAGATTCCGTGTAACCTCCCCAGGACTCAGTTGCCAACACAATCTATGTGCAGCTGTGCATTCCATCCCCTAAATCCTAAGGGAAGGCGTTGTCCTGCTCTTGGCAACACTCTCATCCTCCATTTTCTACCCTACAACTACCTGTCTGCATCATCTCAACAGGACCCTGACTGCAAGTTCCAGAGAAAAGAGGGAAGCATTGGAGCATACTCAAGCTAAAGCTTCTGTTAAAAAGACAAGACTCAAACACTTTGGGAATTGGCCAGAGGTGACCAGACTTTCTGGAGCAGGGACTGCCTCTCTCCAGGTACTGCACAGGGCGTGTTGGCCTCACGTGGGACTTCCAGCCTGTTGCGTGAATCACTGCAGCATGTTCTCCTCCTCCCTGACCTTATCTGCAGCCGATGGGGTGACCCAGATAAAACAGCATTGTTAATAACTGTATTTGACATATCACACATCCTGTGATCACAATTGACAACTCAGATGCAACAGCTCCACGACAGCCACTTCCCTGTAAGCACTCCCCCCATTTCTACTTTTGCCCAGCTCCGCGGATAGTATGTGAAGGAAATAAATGTCCAGTTGTAAAGCCACGTGGTTCCTAAGTGACAACCCCTGAGCCTGGGAACAGCTCCCCTCCGCTTCCGGCCATGAGCTGATCACGAAGGGAAACAGCAGCAGTGAGGGACACGGAGCAACGCTGGCATCAGCCTGGTTGGCTCTGCGAGGTGTGAGTCAGCAGGACAAAGATTGCGTGGCCAGAAGCAGGCAGCAGATATCCCCACTGGTAAGCACAAACCATCCTGTTCTGTAAAATCAGGCCACATAGAGCACATCACTATGCAAAATGCTTCACAGCAGCGTGGCACAGGCACCTGGGGGCTCTTGGCAAGCTCTGTATGGAGATGTTATGTCACCAAACCCAGAATGCTTCCTTTTGCCCAGCGGCCCTGCAGAGCTCAGGAAATTGCACCCTCACAGTCTTTCTGCCTTCCTCACCCTTCAGGCAAACAAAACACGCCATAAGACCTGGCTTGTGCAGGCAGGGTGTCCTGCCACAATTCCAAAACAACAGGCATTTCAGGAGTGTGGTTGTTGGTGCTGCATGGTAAGGTGAGCATGATACCTAACACACCAGATATTGTAACTGGAATACAAGGAGCTGGCTGACTGCTCGAAAATGGTGGAATTAAGAGATCTGATTCATAACTTCGGGAGTCACAGCAAAGGCCAGCTACCAATCTAAAAGAGTACTGGAGGAAGACCACCCATAAGGAATGAGGTCACTCCCAAGGCCTGTCTGTCTCATTAGCACCTCTTCTAAGGAGGAAAGTGGATCTCCGGGTTTTACACACAGAGTGGCTGATCCTGGCACTGTTCTGCATGGAGCAGATGTTGACAGCAAGGGGGCAGTTATGGGGAAAAGGAGCAATCCCTCAAAAAAGGAACAGGAAAGACAGAGTTCAGCTGGACTCCAAAAGCACTTTGAGTAGGGGTCCTGCCATAATTTACAATTTACATTGTTCAAAAGCACACTGGAAGCTATGGAGAACTCAGGAGAGATCAAATACTCTCCTCTCCCGCCCTCTGGCTAGCTCCAGTTCATCAAAATGCCACTTTCCCTACATCAGGTTCTGTCACTAGCTCCCAAACTGGCTTGTGCTGTTTTACAGCAGACAGTGGAATGTTTCTTTAGGGATCTCAGTCATGGACAGGGATCCTGGGTGCTGCAGCAATGGAACAGCCTTTCTCCATGGCTTGCCACTCCCTTGGGCACAGCTCCTCACCTTGCCTTAACAACAGCAAACACATACAACAGTCCAAAGACAAACAGAGGGGTTACAATTCCATTTTGTGATAACCATTCTCAGGTGATAACCACTACTTTACACTGAGCAAACACCAACACTCCACCATGGAAAACCAGAACCAGTGTCAGAGCTGTGATCCTACCTAGGCAGGAACATCTTGTTCCCACTCTCTTCTACCAGAAAAGGGAAACAGTTGTTTTGTGTCCCCTCTGCTCGCCCCCCTCACCCCCATCCTGCAGAAACGACTGTCTTTTGTGGGGCTGGGATGAGAACATGGCCTCAGGGCTACCAGCCCTGGAGGAACCATGACACTGGACAAGTGTCCTGGCAGCACAGCTGGCAGAGCATGGCCTTGACCCCTAACCCCCCAACCCTGTTTAGTGTGAGCAGCCTAGTTTCTGAGGCCGCTTTCCCACACAGACTTGCACAGGACCCCTCCCTGAGAGCTCCCTGTCATGCCCAAGCTGGATGAGAGCTGGCACAAAACACTGCCAATCCCTAGACTCTGTATCTGCAAACACAGAAGAGCCAGCGAGTTTCCCTGCCACCTGAGATCGAAGCAGAGGTGCTCTAAAGGCACAGCCCAGTCTCCGTGGGGGTCAGGAGCTGTTTCACTGCACTTTGAGATCAGCCGGAAGAAATCCTCTCAGTGTGGAGAGCTACTTCTCGGGAAGTTTACCACATCACACCATTCTTGGGTGAAATCAGGTCCCTCCACCCTGCAGCCGTTTGCTATACTCATGCAGAGAATGACACAGGCTTATGGAGCACCACCCAACATTCAGAAATAGCAGATTCCTAGGGAGACAGGTGGGAAAAGTGTGAAACGCTGACCTGGCACGCAGTCCCTGCCTGGGTGCAGCCAGAGCCCTCACAGACACTCATATACACAGCCCCCACTCCTGGAGGAAGTGTGGGCAGTGAGACATGGCAGCAGAACAGCATCTTTGCAGCCTCTTATCAGTTTGGTCTTGGCTCCAGAAAGGGTGGCTCGGTGCTCTCCTCAAGACACAGCTGGCATCAGGCAGCCAGAACCAGGTTCCTGCCAGGCATGAAAGCTCTACCTTGTCCTCTTGCTCAAATAAATCTTTCTCCACAGAAGCATTTGATGTGTCAGTGTCAACAGCAGTAAGCCTGGCTGTGCCCACGAGATCTTCCACTGGAAGAAGTATCAGATAGAGAACCTGCAGGTTACAATACAGTGGCTTACTGCCTGCCAGCTCGGTTCAGTCCATGGTTAAACTGTGTGTCCTAGGGAAGGAGGAGTATTAAGACTCATGTCTCTAAGTAGAGCTACCCAATGCTTTTTCCACCACAGGAAAACCCACAGACGTGAGGGAGGAAAAGCTCACAAAGATGAGCAGAAGCAGTTTTGCTTCTGCCCTAGTCAGACTCCTGTTTAACTCCACAGGACACAGCACAGCCGTGCCCAGAAGCCCTCCATTCGCAGGTTGACATTTCGTGCTCTGTCCTTGCAGTAACGCCTCTCCCCTGCAGCCCTGACTCACAGCCGTCGCTTCCCTTTATGCAACACGGCTCCATTTCCTGGCAGCGGCGATGCCCGGTGCCAGCAGGAGCCGCGGCCACACGAGTGCAAGGCTAAAGACAGCCTGCGAGGGAGGCACCGCTGCTACTCTTGCACTTGCACTGCTGCCTCGCTTCGTTACGTTATTTCATTATTACTGTACCCCAAGCATCACCCACACCCCTTTTTAAGTGATAAGTATCGAACGCTCCAAAATCAGAATCTGATGCTATAATTAGACACCCCTACAGCACACATTGCTGTGTTACACAACACAGCTTGGAGCTCCTGGGTACCGGGTGAAGCTATATTTGCATTTTATTCACATCACAAACAAACTCTTAAAGCAAAATCTCCTGAGTGGTGGTGGTTACTGAGCTTTGGTTTCAGATGACGAGGCAGTCTGAGAGCACACAAAGATTTCCCCGGTCTGAAAATAAACCAGAGGTGAACTCCAGTCACCAGTGGGTGTCAGTCCATAGGACTGGACTGGAGTTGGCCAGAAGTAAAACCTCCAGAACATACACAAAGTGGATGTCAGGTCCTTACTATCAACTGTTTGCTCAATATCCAACCCCCTTTATGGCACACAAGTTGCTAATGCAGACACAGCTGCTCACAGTTCCGTGCAAGTCTCACCACCCGCCACTACTGCCAGACCAAGAAACGTCTTTGATTCATTCAAAGGTTAATCTCAAAAGCCAGGGTCCAAACTCCAGGGCTTCTCAGCTCTACCACATTTCTGCTTTCTCTTCCCAGCAGCAGCAGGGCAAGTTGCTGCCCAAACTTTTTCCTACAGCTGCACCAGGAAGCACTGGACTAGCTGCAATAACTCACACTACTAAACTGGATGAATAGTTCACATTACTCACTTTCAGCTGACTAACACGGTGATAGCTCTGTCACTTTTAAAGGGCTGGGTGAAATGCCTTGCTGCAGCACTGTGTGCCTTGCAGAGCCCTACAGATCCTGGTGCAGTGAGAGCCATATGGTGTCTCCAGACAGGAGCACTGTGAGCCAGAGCCCAAGCTCTGTCTGCAGCTTCCCCACGTACCTGGTACAATTTATAAGCAAGTACTTGTGCATCCAACTCCCACTGGATGCTGCAGGATTAAAATTCTTACTGGAACTTTAAAAATCCAACCCTGGGGCCATGCCTGCTGACACTGTTTGGCCAGAGGGTAGCTGGGTAGCACAGGGCCCAAACCTTGGCAGCTGCACACCCAACCTGTACAGCTGTTTTCAAATCTGCATCTGCCAAACAACAGTACAGGGTAAAAAAACCAATCAGGGACAACATTTAAGGTGTGTCATTTCCCAAGGTCACCATCAACTGTTAAGAACATTTATGTAATCAAAAAGGCAGTACCAGGGGTCAAAGACAGCCCTTCAGTTGGCCCTAGTCAGCATCAAACTTCCTAAAGAAAAGAGGATTACCTAATTCAACCTAAAAGAGCATTCTTCCAAGCCCAACTTTCCTGCATCATCTGGAAGATGGGATCTAAATAATTCAAAACTTCTCTGAATCTAGGTCACAGACAGAGGTTTGTTTTTCAGCAGAGTGTCCCAGAGGAATTGGCTATTTTGTTTAAATTGTTCCTGACTTCCAACACCGTATATAAGGATACCCAATAGCAGACAGAGTGGATGAGATGAGAGGTAGGAAGGATACTGACAAGGGCTAACTTCAGCTTGTCAAACTTTGGCTCCTTCTCACTCTCAGGGAAGATAAAGCCATGAATGCATCAGGGTAATGTCTGGCTGCTGAAGGTCCATTGGTTAACTGCAAGAAATGTGCAAGAAGTCTCAGACAAAGCAAGTTTATCTTTGATTTGCAAGGATCCACATGCACATCTCCAACGGTCCTCAAACCACAGTGAAAATCCATCTAAGGAGAAGAGAGACCAGTTTCAGCTCTTCCAGAGGATGAATCCATGAAATTACTTCTCTTGGTTGATTGTGGAAGAAGCCCTAGTGGAAGTGCCACAGTTACATGGACAGTAACCCTTTACAGCATCTCCCAGGCCAGCCCTCAGGCTCTTTAGGTGCCTACAGTTCATAGAAGAATTGCAAAGGCAAGTCTTTAAGCCTAAAGTACTTTTTACATCTTTGGAGCCACTACATCAAGCAGTCCAGAGTCCAATGGTTGACCTTACTTTTGGGTATGTTGGTTTTTTCCTCCCCATTTACTTGCCTGTAATAATAGCAAGTTACATAAAGTCAGGAAATTGGGTCAGCACAAAGTTCAAACTAATGTTCCTATTAAAGGCCTTGCGCAACCATTTTTACAGCAGGCCTTTCATGACATCTTTAGTCCATTTACAAGGCTGAGATTACAGGCATTTTCAGGTAACTTGGGCAGGTCATCAATAATATCTGGAAAACAGGGTTTTTTTCATGTTTCTTTGTCAAAAGGAGATAGAAGTGATTATGCTCATTTTAGAGAAATTAAAAGGTGCTATATCCTCCCTCAAAAGGACAGAAATTATAGGAAAAACAGCCTTTCTCCACCTGACACAATTTCTCAAAGCTGCTGTATCACAAGCAAGCTACCTGCACCATAAATACTAGAAACGCAACAAACTCTTTAATATATTGGCCAATATTAAGCATCTATCAACTTTATCACACACCCACATTGAAGATTCCATATGAAATAAACAGGCTATAACTCTGTTCAAAGTTTCCAGACAGATTAAGTCAATCTGGGAACAATAAACTTCAGAGAAAATGCCACAACTTAAAAAGGCTGTATTTAGAGGAAGTACAGACATGAAGTATCCAACTTGCAAGAACATGATCTCTGCAGAATACATGAAACTGCACGTAAGAACTGAGATGTTAATATATGTTACATTTTAAAATGTTACATTTTATTCCTTACTCCAAATTCCATGTCATATGTTCAGCAGAACAGCATGGAAAGGATGAGAAATTTTAGATTAAAATAATTCTATTTTTATTAGTCAAGGAGCTTCAGCCCTACAGATCTTGTGAGAACTCTGGGCCAAATTCATCCCCTGCTGTTGTATCAATGTTCCTAAAAAAATTTTTTTTTTTAATGCCTTGACTTTAATGGATGTTTTGCACCAGTACTTTCTGCAAAATCAGACCTTCTATGCATTAGATACCTAATGTTTTAGGTGGTTAAAAACTTCACTGTTTGGGAACATAAGTCAGTATAGCCACCAGCCCTACCAAAATCATTATCAGCAAGATAATGATTTCTTCATCTCTAAACTTCCTATTTTTTTCTCACCTAAAACCAGACCACAGGGGCAGAGTTCTGAACTTCAGTGTTGATTTTTTTTTTTAACCTATTTAACAACCTATGCTACTTGCACTCCTATATTAAGTAATTACCCTGTGATTTGATTGCTGTGCACACCATGAACTATGTGTTTGTAATACACAACTCCCTGGGACATGCAGCCACATCCATGGGCTCCAGCAGAAGTCAAACAATGGAGGCACTGTTTCAGTCCTGCCTCCTGGCTCACCTTTTCAGGGCAGGCTTTTTCCTCTCTGCTTCCTTTCAGTGCTATTAGGTCTGAGCCACTGCTGCAGCTTTCCTTACAGCCCCACTTTCTGGAGTCCTGGGACTTTGTTAACAAACAAACAGTTCCTCACTTATAAAAAAGAATCCTGGAAGCAGAAATTCAGGTTTGGAAGACAAAAAGGCAATTAGAAGCACACCAGATGGTAAATTCTGATTTTTTTAAGCAAGTCATGTAACTCCGGGAGCCTAGTGGGGGAGGTTGGGGAGAAAAGGAGATTTAGGTATATATTTATGCAACTGACAGCTTTTTACCTGACAGTATCAAAGAGGGGTAGAAAAATGCTCCTGTTAACCTGCAAACAATTTATGATATGTGCTCTTCGGATCATGCTGTTGGTTCAGCCTTCAATTCAGATTCACTCCTGCGTGTTTGGGTGAGCCTCCAGGCTGCCACATTGCGGCCATCCTCCTCCTGCCTGCACAAAACCGGCAGCTCCCCAGGAGCCGGCCAGCCCTGCAGCTCTGGGAATGCTAACCATCTGCTCCAGCAGCCCTCCCACGCACAGGCTGGCAAGGCAGACTCCTGCCTGGTGCCGATGTGATCCAAAGCCGCCCATCGCTCGCTCACTGTCGCTCCTGCGGGCTGGAGATGCTGTGACCATCCCCTCCCGCTGCTGCAGTGAGACCAAACAGCAGCACCGTGGAGCAGGACGGCCGAGTTGCTCCACAGAGCTGCAAAAAAGGACCGCACAGGGATGCCCAAGCACAGTAAAGCCACCACAATGTACAGAGCTGGTCTCACAGCCATAAGCAACCAGCCCACGGCAGCGCACTGCGTTGGTGCGTGTCCACACGTTCTGGGCACGCACCACAGCACAGCTTCCAGCTGGCACTGCATCATGGGAACAAGGCAGCCGGGATCCCCACGTGGCTTGAAAGCACCTGCAAGGCCTGTCTGTGCTACAGCTCAGGGCTGCTATGCCTTGCTTTCACCACAGCTCTCTCCTGCCAAGAAATGGTTTCTGTAAGTTCATTTCCTGCCTGTCTTCATTCTTGCGGGGTCTGTGGGCACCCAGTTAGCGCTGCTCTGTGCTGGGGAACAGGTGAAATCACGTGAACATGTCACAGCTTCAGGATTTATTGGCTCAGGTCTGCATTTGCCAATGTTTCTGCTTCTAGAAGAATGCCTTAGAGCACTCACCTGGTTCTGAGCTACAGAAAAATCTCTTCTAATCCATGCATCTCAAAGGAACAGTGCATCACGATCCAAGCAAAGAAGCCAGCACACAAAACTGTGTGGAAAAATCACACTATGAAAAGCCAGTGTCCATAAAGGAGACAGAGGAGTCCTGCAACTTTATTCAAATAAAGGGAGAGTGTCCACTGGGGCATATTCCCGTGGGGTTTCTCTCTCGAGGTTTTGGAAGCCGTAGCCTCCTTTTATCCTAAACTCCTGGCCACATGTTGCCCTCTTCCTTTCCCCATTGGCTGAGGTATTGGGAAAGTACAGCCTTCCCGAACCGCCTACCACATATTTTCCTCTTGAACATGTCATTGTCCCCGAAAGTTGAGAAACTCAGGCTTGTGTGGACCCATGTATCTATTTTGGGAGCCAAACTGTCTGGGTTCTGTAACAAACCTGTGGCTTTAGGTTGGTAGAGACATTAAGACCCATTTCAAAGACATTAACGGCCATACCCTCACCGATTGAATTGTTTGTAAAGACATTAGCACACATCTTATCAAAACTGAATTAGGTAATGTTTTCGTGGCTTGGCACTTCCTAGCACAAGTGAAATGCAAGCATGGTGTGACATTCAATTGATCCTGTGCCAGGATCACAGGGTTGGTTACATATAAACTCCCTGAAGCTTTGTCCATTTGGTCTAGAAAGGTTTGGTTTTGAGCTTTTGGATAAATTCACCTCAAGACACAGTTTTGGAACAGTTTCAGCTGAAAGTTTTGGATTTAGACACTAGTCACAGAAGAGCTTTGGACCTCAGTCTCCCAGTCAGGTATTGAATAGAAGCATTTCCGAGGCACACATCCATATGAAGAACCACTCTAATCTTAGCACACTCAGATGTAAACTCCAGGACTACCAGACTTAAAGGAAACTTAGATTCACCAGCACCGATGTCGGCGGTGCCATCCATGTCTGTGCTGGCTCCCTGGTTCTCATAACTGCGTTTTACATTGGCGGGTTCTCCTGTGCTATTTTCTTGTGGATTGCAGCCACATGCCCAAGGGGATGAGTGCAGCAAGAATTAAAGGCTGTGTGACCACACACAACCATGCAGCATACACTGCTCTGTGTGGGTGTGTGTGTGTGTGCAGGCACACCGTCCCCCCCCGCGAATTAAACACTGCACTTCAGGCTAACGTCAGGCAACATGAGCTCCCCCGGGACACCAGCCACTCCCTCCCAGGGACTTCAGCTACGCCTTCCCAGGGGCTCTCAGCTGAAATGGGCTGTTGGGTGCGTGCTTGGGAAGAGAGCTGTTGGCCACAGAGACCACCAATGCCTCCAAACTGAACGCAGGCAGACAGGTTCCCCTTTTCTGTCCTTTGGCACACGGCCTGGGATGTGAGACCATGCATGTCAGCAAGTGCGACAGGTCACAGAGACACGCCGCAGCCTGCAGGCAGCCTGCTGGGATCTCGGGAACCCTGCCAGAGTGAGGCTGTCATTTCTGAAGCATCCTCTACCCACTCTTGCTTTCTGCATGCCCTTCTCCTCCTTCCCTTCCTCCATTTGTAGCAACCCTGCGTTCTGCCTGCTCCCCGAGAGAAATAGGGCAAACATAACCTGATTAACCAAGAGGATTTGGGCAGGAAGGGGCGGGGGGGAGATTAATACACAGAGAACCACAGAACCTTTCCCTCTCACATTAGCTCTTGCCTATTCAATAATTAAAGTGTTCTGCACTGACTCTGACTTTAGGATTTGCTATAAAAGCTTCTCGTAAACTCTGTCTCAGCATGCAGACATCAGACCAAAGAGAACATTTGGTCTGACAAGCTGAAATTTCTTTCAGGCTCCAGGGTCAGTCAGAAGCTTAAGATCACTTGGATGTGAGCCTATGGCTCCATTTTAAAACATAAGGATCCCTCTTGCTGTTGTTCACCTATTGAAGAGACTGAATCCAACCTTTATTTGGCCACTCTGTCTTTGAAACATGGTCTAGAAGTTAATGCAGGTTTTCTCCATTTCATGTACGAAAAAGCCTGCATGGCTGGCAGCGCCCCATGAACACAGGAACATATTACACAGGCTCTGGCTGCCCTCCAAGCCTACTCTGATGTTCTATTTTCTTTCCATCCATTCTTTCTTGCTTACCTTAAGGCATATAGATGTTTCAGAATGGAAATGTAAAGCTACCCACATGCAGAAAAGATGCCTTCCCTGACCTTCCAAGAAGCTATTTTCGGCTGCTCTTATACGCCTAAGAACTCTTACAGGGGTCATGCACTGAACTAACTGGCCCCCTCAGTAACTTTTGCCTAAGAGATATGAAATGTTGCAGAGATTATTTTTTTACTTATTTTAATTCTCTCCACAACCTAACACACTACTGACTCCAAATCTCCAGATATTGTCTGCAAGGGAGCATATTTTAAAAGGGGCTGCCGGCCTGAGATTATTACCCAAGAAATGTATGCTAAATATTACAGCTAAACATACAAACAGAATAATAAAGACATATCCTTAATCCAGAATTTTCCAAAAGTTATTGGGTATCCTCAGCCTTCAACTGACTTCACTTTTCAAGCCCAAACCTTGAGAAGAAGCTCCAGAAGTTTCAGAGTGAAACATTTCTTTTCCTTACTGTACCCCCATGGATGTACAAACAGTTGATGAGATTAAAAATTAAGGAACACTGGGTTAGCAGCCAAACACACGCACAGATGATACTTCATAAAGAAAGCAACAGTCCTAGCTCCTTCTGTCAGAGCACATGAATTCACCACATCACATCCCAGTAGTCAGAAACCTGGGCTCTGGTTTGTCCTGTGTGTCACAAATTCTAATGCTGACATTTTTCCAAACTGGCACTGCCCAGACTGCAAACATTTCAGTCCAGAGGCTGAGAGTGAAGCAATGGGCGAGCGCCAGTGCCCCAGCAGCCAGCCAAAAGGCTCCACATGTGGCAAGGAGTTAACGCTGACCGAGGGGACTGCATAGCCCTGTTACCACTCCAAACATCGTTCACCCTCGCACAGTGAGCAAAAGATAAAGCATGCTGCTATCTTTTCCCTTCTGACATCACAGCATTAAATATCACTCAAACACACAGGCTATAGAATGTATAAAGTAGAAATGCTGTACAACTAGCAAAATGGATACAGACAATATATGGGGGGTGAACTGTTCAGGACACCCAGTCTCCAGAAATCCAGCCCTGTGCACATGTGTGCACACACACACAGAATACATGACACTATCTCCCAGCATCTCAGATTTTCATCACACTGGCATATTTTAAAAGGTTCTTTAACTGAACCTTTAACTGGTTCTTTTACTGCCTTTTAAGGCCAGAACTGCATAAGGTTTAGGGATACAACTAATTTTGGATAGAGCTATGAGAAAAACAACACAGGGCTGGAGGTGGCCAGTGAGAAATAGTATACCTTATGTTTAACACCAGGACATAGGCATGCTGCTCCTCTTATTATAGGAGCCAACTTAGAGAACCACCAGGTTCTGTAAGTATCAGGATTTCCCCCACAGGAGCCAGAAGTCATATGCTTCCTCCCTTTAGTAATATCCACCTCCTTAAACAAGACTCACCACAGTTTGCAAAACAATAAGGCCGTGCCCTGCAGTTTGCTAAACATTTGAGCAATTTCATCCAAATACAGGAACAGAGGGAACACAAGTCAGAAACTCCTCACTTAGCACAGCACTGTGAAAACGATTCATTGGTAGTCTATAGGCAAGCAGCAACCTTTCATTTTCTATTTAAAACTTGAGTATAAATAAAAAACCTGAATTAATCGATGGAGATAAGGGTTGGTATTTGTGTAATATTCTTGGAAAACGCAGCATGCCAAGCCAAGCACCATATTTGGCAATTATTCTGCTTTGCTCTGCTTCCACTTTCACTTCCCTGGTTCATTCTGCCCCTTTAGCTGATGAGCTCTTTCTGCTCTGTGCCTTTACAATGCCTGTGCTGCAAAGTTGTGCTCCTGACAACTGAGCTGAGACAGTTCAGCTTGGTGCCTGCCTGAAGTATATTAATGATCTCACTAGGGCTGCACAATGAAGCTGAGCCAAAAGGCTATTGCCTTTTGGTAGCCATGGAGGCTGCACCTCTCTCTCTCCACCTTTATTTTCCTTTGGAATCGCTGCCATAGTTCAGACCTTTGGTACTGAGTCATGGTGCAGCATATCATGTTTCAATTAAGAAACACAGGCACTTTAAAATCAAAAAGGAGTGGAAGGAAATTAGGACCACAAAACAATTAGGACCACTTTTCTTTCCTGGAAAGTATTAGAAATCACTCTTTTCTTCCTGAAAGCCACACTTTGAATGTACACGTGACAACAGGGTTCACATCTGGCTTTGCTGTGAGTAGGATGAGGTGACCAGTACCAACTCACAATCCAGGGAAAAGCACAGGCCACTGAACACACAACTACCATAGTGTTAAGAGTGGCCAGCTACCACACAGCCACAGCACATGCAGGTGATGGTGTAAATCCCCAACAGTACCAACTAGGAGAATGTGTCATTGAGAAAATGGTGTGTGTCTCTTTGTCTTGGCTACCTTCTGCTTATAAAATAAAGTTGAACAAAACAAAAAGCCCTGGGTAGCAGAACTTTTGAAGAGATAAGTCAACAGCTTTCTGCTGGGGGAAGCTCCCTGTCTACTCCAGCACTACACTCTGCTGGCAGTACACAGGATATAAACAGCAGTTAAAACTCTGCCTAGTAACCCCTCAGGACAGTACCTGCCTTTCGCAGTCATGTCTTCTGCCAAGGGCTCTGTGTCCACCTACCGAGCTGCCAAAAACCATCCCCACCCCCACAAAACTAGAGATCTAAAAGAATACCTTGTGCAGGAACAGTGAAGTTATTTTTCCCCTCCAAGAAGAGCAGAAGAGTTGAGGTCTGTAACATCAGCCAAAATCACCCCTCAGGACTGCTACCTTAGGGCTCAGCCAGCTCAGCTGCAGCTCCTTAAGGAGCCTCAGGGGTGGTCCAAGTGTGGGAACTGAAATGAAAGCACCTGGTTGCCTATTTCCATTCTATTGCTGCATTTGTTGAACTGCAAGTTAAACTTCATCTTCCTTCTCCAAGGAAGCAATAATAATTTATTACAAAGCCATCTGTAGGGTCCTCCACCAAGTCTGAGTGTCTGTAATGCTGAGAAGTACTCTCAGCTTTCTGCAGGGGTTGATATGGCCCAGCAACTTCTTAATCATTGGATGCTGACTGTGCAACAGTGTAACTTGGAATTCTGACTCACAGAAATGGAAGTTTGGACACAGTGATTTTTGGATGGGAGAGAATGGATAATCTGCTATCACACAGAGCATCAACCAGATATGTAAGGTCTGAAATGCTAGAAAAGTGTCTTCCTTCAAAAGGGAGGCAGTATTGTGTTGTTAAGCGTACTGTGTCCCAAAAGGCCTGAATCAGTAAAAGCTTGCCTTTGCAGGACTCTGTAGCTCCTTAGACTCAGCTAACCAGGCTGTAGGCAGGTAATGTGTTGAGAAGGGATCCTGACAGCTGCAGAATGAATATGAATATTAAAATAAGGGCAAGGGGGTCTCTGCTCCAGATAGAGACCAGGGACCTTTTGCTGCTGACCCTGGCTGCCCTCTTGATCCGGCAAGTAGCAGTAGCCTGCACCCCTCCTCTCATATCCCTCCAGCTCCTTACTGTAGTTTATAAAAAATCTCCACTTCCTGCAACCTGCCAGGCACTCAAGAACAAGTTAGATGCAGTAACAGTAAGAGTTCAGCTGCTACCAGTTTAGAAGGCAGCAGCAAGGATGCATTAATAACTACACTCCTCCAGACCGTCAACAGGAGGCAGCTGCTGTGATGGCTGAGGCAGTGGCCCCTGTCCATGGGAGTGCCATCCCATCTCTCTCTCAGCATGTGATTTATCAGAGCATCCTGTTTCCTGCAGTTCCTAAGCAAATGAGTAAGATTTCAGAGCTGCATCAAGGGAATGGGTCTGACTTGGAATCCTGCACAGTGACTCATGCTTTCATGAATCAATTAATTTCCTTAGAGAAACAAGACAAAAATCACGTGTTCTACACAGTCCAGCTACCTAGAGTGTTGATTTAAGAAACTATTGCAAAAAATACAGGTTTATCTTGCTTTATACTGAATGCATAATCCACTGCTGCTGTACTTGCAAACATAACCAACTCTTTAAGAGGAAAAGAAAAACTGGTGTAACTTGGAAATTCCGGGTATTGAAAGATGTCAGCTAGAAACCAGTTTGCAATCAAAACCAGACAACTGACAGAAGAGCGTTGTGCAAGGCTTGGTGTTTCAGAAATCGCCAGTTATTTACACAGGTCTCCATATTTATTTCCCTGCTGCACATTAAAAAATAGGCTGTAGAAACACATACCCATAAACACCAGGAAATGAGAATTGCATCAGCTAGCCCCTCCCCCCTTCACCACAATGACAGTGCAAAGAAAACGAGGGCGTGAAGCAGCAAAAGCTCTGGATCTCTGTAACACCAGCATCCTTACAATAACACATGCATGGAAGCAGCCAAGGAGAGGGACCCAGAGGCATATGGACCATGGCTAATCACTTATGTGCAGAGACACTTAGTGCAAACCAAGATGAAACTCATCTTTCAGCTTTTAGCTTTCTTAGGAGGTCACTTCAAATGGTTTGATGAGGCTATACTGACCAAATTGGAAGAATACAGAATATGGATTTTTATGGACCATGAACCAAATTCCTGTATCTTACCCTGGTAAGTATTTCAAAATTGCAAGAATTCGGGCTCTATGAACTTTTTATGTCCAGCGCCACTTTGGGGTCTGGGCCTCTCTGGTTTAGGAAGACCCTCCATCATTTTCATGTTGCTTTACAAAGCTGAAATGTTTAATAATTAACAAATCCTTGCAGTACCATCATCAGGTTGGTAGATAAAAACATCTTCATGTTTTACAAAGGAGAAATGGAGCCATTAAAGCTGGAAGAAATCGTTCAGATCTCAATAAATCAAAGGGAAAGACAGGGCTGGAACATGCTGTAGCTATGTGTAGTGCCAGGTCTTCCCCTCACACACTGACACCATATGAAAGCAAAGCCCTTGATGATGTCAGAGCAAAAGCAGGACTGACTGTGCATGGAATAACACCTAGGATTTTTAAGGGCAAATTAAACCTCAAGTCTCAGATAGAGTGGAGAAATTCCACTGACCTTTCCAGGGCTGGTCAGCATCCCCAGTAGCTTTGGGTTACTGCTAACCACCCGGATGAGCTGTAGCTCACAAAGAAAATGTGCAGGTCCTGGTTTGATGCCCTTATTCACCCCTGCAGCACCATCAGATTTGACTTGGTCTGTCGTGAGCCAGAACCTGAGCACATGGAGAGAGTAGAAATTAAATGTCACCATGTAAAAACTCTTGAATATTAGAAAAATTGAGAGAAATTTACTAACGTTTTGTGTTTCATGGAAAATAGCAACATGTACACATTGAACTGACCTTGTATAACTGTCTCTGGACTTTATTTTTGTGATAAAGGTCTAATGGTGTCTCATAGTTTAAAGGCAAACACGTTGTTCAGTAAGAGTGTGGCATCATTTCCACCTGTTATCGCTCAGATCCTGATCAAATGCCACCTGAGGCCAGTGGAAAGGCTCTGCTTCTAACTCCTAGAATAAAAATATAAATGTTTCTACATTCAGCAACGTCTATTGCTTTATTTTTCATGTTTAATCTGTGAAAGCCAATATGAAAAAGAGGGCAAGCAGGCTGAGGAAGGGGATCAAGCTTCCCTGAAGAGACACTGTCACATTTCTGGCATTCCCATCACTCTATCAACACCACCTCCTGCTATCACGATAAAAGGCAGCAGTGGAAAAAGAACAGGAAGATTAAAACTCCTTATGTACACATGTGAGAAAAGTCAGCCCCATCCTTACAATCAAAGTCACTCACTTATAGGAAATCAAAACAGACCTGGCCTCCATCTTCCAAGTACAAGAAAAATGTCTGTAATTTGCTCACCCCGCTTTGTTTGTGTTGTTCTGAGCCTTCTCTGATTGAAGCTCTCTGAGGCAGAAAATCAATGTCAATCATGCCAGATGACTGCTTTCCTCCTGAGCATCTACTGCTGATAACAAGATCACAAAGGCCACATAAAAGGAAAAATTTAGCCATTGCAGCTGCCTTCCCAGTTCTGTAACTGAGATAAATTAACAGGTGAATTAACACTGGCATATTAAAAGCTGACACTATTTTTTAACAAAAAAAGGGTTCTGGTCTGCTTGTCATCATCAAGGACATGTTTGGGACCAGGATGGTTTTGTAACATCCTAGTTGGCTACTAAAAGTAGGACCTCTGGTATCTGAATAGGCACAGAGAGATAAGGACAACCTCATGCCTTATAGATAACAGTGATTCACTCTTGGTTCTGTTCTCAGTAACAAGCACTACAAACACAAGCAAGTGAAGATGTTATTGGAACTTATACCCTGAAAACCACATCCAGTTTTATTTTGTCTGAGTCACAGGCTAAGAAGAATCTTACAATACCAATATTCTTCTCTTAGGAGCCTTGGCCTCATTGTGAATAGTAAAATACCACTTGCTCTACATTAGTTTATATTTTTAAATGCTTATTAATCTACTCAGCCAGTATTGTCATAGAAGCTTATCTTACATTTAAACTCTTTAGAAGTGCAAGTTTTTATAGGCAAAAATACTTCTTATTGGCCTTCATTCCTGTCAAATGTTCATTTTCTGTCCTGCCAGATGTCTGTAACCCAAACCTGGATGAGATGTTCAGTCCCATTCATATAGAGCCACTGTAAATACAGATTCCTGGGATGCAGAACTGAACTTCCTAATCCATCCTTGAGCCTTCTGACAGAACAAGATGCTCAGTGAACCCAGAATAATGCAGAATGACAGAACTATGTTTCCTTTTTATCCTGCATTCATGCAGCTTTAGGCCAGCTCAGCATCTACTCACACTTCCCTTCCTTAGTGACCAGTCTCCTCTGACAGGGCACATCCCACAGGCATCACTCCTTCCAGCAGCAGCAAGGAACAAAGTATCTCTTTATCCAGAGATACAGCTATCAAAACCCTGAAGCTGTTAGAGCATTACGTACATCACATTTCTCAGTACCCTAGGTGTCAAAAAACAACAAAGTGAGAAAATATTCATCACTGCTCACGTGAATCTTGCATAGTTGAAGACTTCTTTTTTTAGTTCTGCATCTGATAGGCCATTATATTTAACTTCCTATGGTGGAAGTGCTGGTCTTTATGCTAACCAGAATTCTGTATTTTTCTGTCTTGTTTCATGCAAGTTCTACGTTTCAAGCATTTTTAGATGTTTTGTCTCCCATGTTTTTTGTTTCTTTTCTTTTTTTGCCAATGGACTGTCAAATAAGTGATGAGGCTTTGGGCTACTATTCCTGTCAGATCACCCCAGCAGAAGGGAACTGTCTCTGGGATGGTGTGTGACCAGAGGTGCCACACCAAGATAAGCACCTCAAAAGGAACTCAAGTACATCCTAGGAGCTGAGGACAGAAAGAGCCAAAAATCACTTGGAGTTAGAATCCCAAAAGGAAACTAAGATAAGGATCATAAAGGTACCACAACAAAAAGAATTTAAAAAAAAAAAGAAGAAAAAATTATCACTGTAGAAATAAAAATGGGAAAATAAATGTAACCCAGCTACTCACACAAGATGAAATGAATACCTACCTGATTTTCAGTAAGGATGAACATGCTAATCCATGGGGTAAAGACAGGATGCCTAAGAGAAAAGGTAGAAGGCAGAAATGGGTAAAAGATAATAAATGAACACAACTCACAGATTGCAAGCAAAACTCACCCAGTCTGCTGTGTTCCAGCTGGATGAATCCGGCATTCTCAATTCCAGAATTCTGACGCACAGTAAATCCAAAAGATTTTAAGTGAATCTGCCTACTTGAAGGCATTACCACAGGACCAGAGAACAGCAAGTACTAAGAGGTAAGCCATGGTGCAGGCAGATTGGGCCCATGTTTTTGATGTCTGTGCAGTTCCTCACGAAAACTTACAAAGGAAAATCTAACTACAAACATGATATTCAACGAATAAAGGGGTAAAGGATAGCATGGATTTACAAAAACACAGTTTTGTGGGATGATCCACAAAATACTATAGTATGAAATTGAAACTTCAGGCATTCAGCAAATGAAAAAAAAAAAAAAAATTTGCTTTTGTTTTTTGTTGGAGTCCTAGCAAGAAATAAATGAATAGGCGAAGGATTTGGCTTTAGTAACCAACCACAGGGTGACAGGAAACTGACAGCATGGTGTGACTGAAAAAGACCAGTGTGAGTCCAGTCATGGAATTTCCAGTAACTTCAGGAAAACATTAGTGTTGTGTTTGAGGCATCCCTGTCTGAAGCAGCCTCTCTCTGAGAAAAAGCATTTTAAAAGCATTTAAACTGAAAAAGTCCCACAGAACATACATCCCGATGACCAGGGCACCGCTTGCATGACCATACAGGGCTGAAAATGTTTGGCTTATGTAACCTAACACAACAAATAAGTGGGAATTGGATAGGTAAATACACGGAAGAGGGAAGTAAACAAAACCCCCAAACATCGATTGATTTAGATGGAAATCAGAAGCAGGTTTCCAGCCACCGGCCAAGAGGATCCACCCGGAACTACGGCCATAAACCCCTGAAGAGGAGCACAGGCCTGGCTGGCACTGTACCCGGGTGGGAAACGAGGGCAGGAATGCCTTGAATTCCCCTCAGTACTTCAGAACCGGAGAGTTTGCTTTCACTCATTCCGGTTAATAACAGCAAGAGGTGAATCTTCCCCGACGAGAGCCCTCAGATAAGCCCTAAGGCGGTGAGCGGCTGAGCTTCTCAGCCCCGCGTCGGCTCCACTGACGGCGCCGACCGCTCGCCTCGCCTCACCCTCCCCTCCGCTTCCCTGCTCCCGCTTCTTCCCGCTGCTCCTTCCCCCTCCTTCCTCTCTCCCTCTGCCTCTCTCTCCACCCCGACGTGTCGGCGGGCACGTCCCCACCATCGCAGCCCGCCCGCCTCACGTCAGCCGCCCGGCCCTTATTTAAGGCGGCGGCCACCTCCTCCCCCGCTCCGCCGCCACAGCCGCGCTTGGGTGAGAACGCTCGGTAGGTGCGATCGCCGTGGCGGGCTGAGATGGGTGTGGAATGGGGGAATGCAGGGAGGGGGGGGGACGCAGGAAGGGGGGTTGCCGGCGGTGTTGCCCCACACACCTCCGGGGGAACTCGGTGGAGCAGGCGGCGCCGAGCGGACAAAGTCCCCTCGACGCCGCGTGCTCCAACGAGTCCCCCCGCCCGAGGTGGTATCGGGGGGGTGCCCTGCACTTGAGCCCAGCCGGCGTGATTTCCACTCACAACCCCTCCATCACCCCCCCCTCCATCCGGAAGAAATTCTGTGGATTAACTTGCTTCCTTTAATCGGTGCGTGTGGCCCCAGAGAGCGACCCTGCAAAGGGACTTGAGGATGGGCTCAGGACTGCGTTTGAAATATGGCATTTTTGTACCACCTTCTACTCCCCGAACTTGTTCCTTTGAAAGGGAATGGCACTCTAAAAGCAAAATTTTTTGAGTTTTTAAGTGTAAGAGACGTGCTTGAGTGGGTGGCTCTCATCAGCCTTGCGCATTAAAGTGCTTATAGTGCAAAGGAAGGACTTGGCACGTGGAGCGTGCACTACACTGGCCACGCTTCAGGAAGCTTCTGCAAGTGAAGACAGACG
Organism: Ptilonorhynchus violaceus; assembly: GCA_013397565.1. Taxonomy (NCBI): domain Eukaryota; kingdom Metazoa; phylum Chordata; class Aves; order Passeriformes; family Ptilonorhynchidae; genus Ptilonorhynchus; species Ptilonorhynchus violaceus. The sequence continues at coordinate 2,129,395 of VZRJ01006986.1, forward strand.
TAGCTTGGTGGATTTTTCCTAAATATGGGCACTGCTGGCTTCCTGTTCCTCCCCTCAGCCCCAAAACTTACAGTCCCTACCTGCTGCTCTGTTTGGCATTTCATGTTCTGAACGAGTCTCTGCCTGTTCAGCACTAACTTGAGAATCGTGTTGTGTCTGTACTTGCATCCGTCTGTGCGGCTGCTCCTGCCCTGGGCTCTTTAGGCTGCTCCCAGTGCAGCACGCTTTCCCGGGAAAGCTTGGTGTTGGCTTCTACAGGGAGACGGGGGTGAATGCCCCAATCTTCTGTCATCATTGTGCCATTTCGGCGCTCCCGTGGCTGTCAGAACCCATATAACCAGGATGCTGTGCAGCTAAAAACTGAGGGTGGGACAGATGGTAACACCAGACTCCAGCCATCTTAATTCAAAACTCTGCAGTTTCACTTCAAAACAAATTCATGAAGTTGATGTGGAGGCTCCCGTTGTGCTTAAGAAGGGCTTGCCTAAGTGTTGCATGACTTCAGTTCTGGAAAGGCTTCAGGGCACAGAATACCAGTTTTACAGGGTGAGAGAACAGAGGTTGCCAGACTGTGCTGTGCTTAGAAGTACTAAAATGGCTTCCTGTACCTAAATGTAATATGGATGGTCATTTAGAACGTTCTAGTGCTGCTGCTGGAGTGTCACCAGCTATATAATATAATCAATGGCTCTCAGGCTGTTACTGAGGCTAAGCTATAGTGAGCTTAAACAGAGGATTGTCATCAATAATTCAGTTTTGCTGTCATTTTGTGGCATACAGGCAGTATTGCTAGATGTTTTATTCATGTGTTTTATATCCATTTTCTTATCATCCTGGAATAAAGTCTGTCTTGCTGGATACAAATATTCTGGTGTCAGTAAAAGGTCCAAAGCTTGGAGAAATTATCTGTTGCTTTCCTTTCAGCAGTGCACCATGTCTCTCAAGGAACAGCTCATCCACACTCTCCACAAACAGGAGCACAGTCATGCTGAAAATAAAATCAGTGTGGTTGGCGTGGGTGCAGTCGGAATGGCCTGTGCCATCAGCATCCTCATGAAGGTAAGTGTCAAGATCAGGATGAAGCAGCAGAAGAGCCTGAGACCTAAAAGAGGGGCAAAAAAATAATCTCCCTTATTAGACTAAACACAAGATGAACTATACATTCCTTTGTTTGGGCCTGAAATGAAGCAGCAGTCTTCATGCTTTTGACAGAGGACAAATAACTGCAGTTCTTGTAAACCAAGTTTTCCTCAGTATCAGACATAATGGACTTTATGTATCATTTTAAGAGCTGCATTTACCTTTGTAGGACTTCCAGACTCCCTTCTAAGGAGGAACTCTAACACTCTAAATATACAAAAAGATTGAGAATTGAGGAGTTATTTTGTCTTGAGCAGAACGGACAATGGAATAATTCTTTGCAGTGTGGTCTGGAAAAATTGGTCCTTGACATTCTGAATGACTTGTCCTCTGCATTCTATTTTCATATTGAAAATGCTGTGGTTAACACCAGGCTTGCTTTTCTTAACTGTCAAATAGGTTGCTTATGAACCACTGGTAAATTATTCTTCATTATTGTCCTGCTAAATTGTACAACTATTTCACACAGAATGTGGTTATGGAAAGTAAAAAAGGAACTCCAGAAAGTGGATATCCCAGGGGATTAATTTAAGGACCCTAAGAAGAAGTGAAGTGTTAGAGAGGAGCAAAATTGTTTAAGTAGCTCTTAAAATAATTGTAACTTCACAGTTTAAAAACTGGGGGCTTTGCTTAAAGAGGAAGCAAACTTACCATTACTCTTGGTTTCTTGCAGGACTTGGCTGATGAACTTGCCCTTGTTGATGTTGTGGAGGACAAGCTCAGAGGAGAGATGCTGGATCTCCAGCATGGCAGCCTCTTCCTTAAAACACCAAAGATTGTCTCTGGCAAAGGCAAGTAGCTGGCTCTGATGTGCTCATTATTTCCAAATGGAGATAGCCACTTCAGGTCTCACACTGGACAGCCAAGTCTAGCACTTAACCTGTCACCCTGATTGTTGGGAGGAAAGCTGATGGATATAGTACTCAGCTGACATTGTTTAATGCCCAGTCTTATGCCCAGTCCAGCTAGGAATTTTCTTCCAGGGTTCACCACTCAATACAGAAGGATGAATGACTTAAGTACTTGTGCACCTTAGAGAACTTTATTTCACAACTAGTTAACCGCTGAACTCATTACTGCTTACTTTTGATAAATTTCAGTGGCAGCCTTGAGTAGGACAAAGACTTAACCAGCTCATATCTTAGTTACAGTGCCCACAGGTAGTAGGTTATGAGGGCAAAGCCTTCTCCCTCTTCTACACAGCACTTGCACTAAATGCTATCCCAACAGCTACCCCTATTCCCATTTGTCTGAGAAGCATGGAATATCAGTGGCTGCACCTGCATGTTACAAAGTTGCCATGCCCCAAGGCTATCACTTGTGGCAATGAGCCAGAGTCTTAAAAAAAATTTAACTGTCTGCAGAGGCAAGGTCTAGGATAACAATTACGAGAGAATGGCTGCACCCTCAAACTTGAACAATTTAGATCTCAGTACAGAAAGGAACTGAGCTCCTGTTCTGAACCATGTGTAGGAGGAGGTCATGTCTGACACAGCCTTTTGTCTGCAGACTACAGCGTGACTGCACACTCCAAGCTGGTCATTGTCACTGCTGGTGCCCGGCAGCAGGAAGGAGAGAGCCGCCTTAACTTGGTCCAGCGCAACGTGAACATCTTCAAATTCATCATTCCCAATGTTGTTAAATACAGTCCTGACTGCAAGCTGCTTATTGTCTCAAACCCAGGTTTGTCTTGTGTTGCCTTAAGAGGATTTGGCTTAGAGAATAGTGTTTCTTCAGTGAGGTGGCATTAGTGTGCTAGTATGACCAGCACAGGCTTTTAAAAAATATTTATTCTGGGGAAGAGAAGGCTCCAGAGGGACCTTGGAGAACCTTTCAGTACCTCAAGGGGCCTAAAAGAGAGGTGGACTTTTTTACAAGGGCATGTGGTAATTACTTTAACTGAAAGAGGTAGATTTAGATAAGATATAAGGAAGAAATTCTTTATAATGAAGGTGGTGAGACACTGGATCAGGTTGCCCAGAGAAGTTGTGGATGCCTCATCCCTGGAAGCGTTCAAGGCTAGGCTGGATGGGGCTTTGAGCAACCTGGTCTAGTGGAAGGTGTCTGCCCATAGCAGGGGGGCTGGAACTTGATGATCTTTAAGGTTCCTTCTAACTGAAACCATTCTATGATATTCATGTAGCAGAAAGTGTCATCTTCCTTCTCCAGGCTCAGCAGTCCGGCTTTTTGAGATATAAAGTGCCCTCTAACTTGGGTTTTCGGTCCAAGTGATCTTAAGCACAGGACACAGTAAGGGTACTGATAATTGCATGCACTGCATAAAGGCAGAGCTGAGAGGCTGTTTAAAACCATTATTACGTTACTTAAAACAGGCATTGTTAGCCCACTGCAGTGCCTGGCCACGCGCACTGCTTTATGCTTTGTTAAGCAGAAAAAATGCTTACAAATGAATGGAAGATGCCATCCTAGTTATCAAATTGCTCATGAGTGGCACTTGTTATCCCTGTTCTCCTTGCAGTGGATATTCTGACCTATGTGGCCTGGAAGATCAGTGGCTTTCCTAAACACCGTGTTATTGGTAGTGGCTGCAATCTGGACTCTGCCCGTTTCCGCCACCTCATGGGAGAAAGGCTGGGCATCCACCCTCTGAGCTGCCATGGATGGATTGTTGGAGAGCACGGAGATTCCAGTGGTAAGGGTGCAATCTCGCTGGCTGTTACACACAACTTTCTGATGCTTCATTTGCAAGAAACATCTTGAAAAGCTACAGCAAAACATTGCACAAAAACCTTTGCACTGCAGCACCTTAAAAATGCAAGTCCTGATTTAAGTCTTCTGCTGCACAGAGTAACCCTAGATGATCTATATTTGACCTGAGTGACTGCTTGGAAAAGGTCATTACTGTAACCTGAGGTGGCTAAACATTTCTAGGCTAAGTTGTTCCCATAACTCCCAAAAAAAACCAAACTGAAGCAGCAAGAGGGTAAAGTTCTCAGCAAGGGACTCTAGAAGATCTGCACCAGACCTACTGGTAGTCACCCAGTTGCCATTACTGGCATCTCTTAATTACTATATATAGGAATTGAAGTGCAGAGGCAAGTCTGGAGGACAGGAGAGAGCAACTTTTTATTTATTTAACCTGTACTTTTGCAAACAGCATCAGAGCAGTACTGTCTGCTTCCTGACACTCGAAAGAAGGCATTTGGAATCAATTCTTATTTTGAGAAAGCTTTGCTAAATACAGAGTGAGTGCCATTTTAGTTCATGTTGCCCAGGTGTTCCACTTTTATTAAACTGGTGTCAAACTTTGTGACACCATATATAAATGTTTATGTGCTCCTAGGTTCTCAGCCTGCAATTCAGATTGGCCTTATAGGTCATACTATATTTAAAGTCATAGCTAAATCATAAGTGATGTGTTGCAGATTAAGTCAGCTAGATCTTATGTTAACTGTTAATTTGAGAACTAAGTATTCTTGTGAGATAATTAATCTATGTGCAACTCTCTCAGTACCTGTCTGGAGTGGAGTGAATGTTGCTGGCGTCTCTCTGAAGGCTCTTCATCCAGACTTGGGAACTGATGGAGACAAGGAACACTGGAAGGAGGTCCATAAGCAGGTTGTGGACAGGTAAAGACTGGTTTGGGTTTTCTTTTATTCCAACATAACAAATCATGAAGAGCTATAACTTCTGAACTGCAGTACCCAGATCTGGTTTTATAAATATCGGAGTAGCCCAAAACAAAATGTCAGGATGCAAACATAATAGAACTTGAAATAATATTGTAAAGAGTAATGTAGATTTGGCAGAGTTAGGTTTCCATGATTAGTAAGCTTTAAATTAGGGAAGTACTTTAACCTCTATGCTTCCAGTATAACTGGGAGCAGCAGGGAGTGGTATAAAATGCAAATAGAATTGTTCACTGCTGAGTTCATTTCGGTCCTGTCAAGCTTCTGATGTCTCTGAATTAAGACATCTCCAAAAGCCTTTCTTACAAACTTCAAGCATTTTGGTAGATGGTACTTGTTTTTTGATGAGTGTCTCTGTCTCTGCAGTGCCTATGAAGTGATCAAACTGAAGGGGTACACGTCCTGGGCTATTGGCCTGTCTGTGGGAGACCTAGCTGAAAGTATTATGAAGAATTTGAGAAGAGTGCACCCCATCTCCACAATTGTTAAGGTGAGCAGCCCTTTTTTGCTAACTTCTGTCTTACTGAAAACTAAAAATCTCTGGAATTCTGAAAAATTCTGATTGCTTTCTAGTTTAATTTCAACTCAATTTAGTTTCCTGATAGGATATTCTGTGAAATATCCAGACATACATAAATTCTAGCCTAATGATCCTTACCTACTTTTCAGGGCTTGCATGGAATAAAAGAAGATGTTTTCCTAAGTGTTCCTTGTGTACTGGGCAATAATGGCATCACTGATGTAGTAAAGATGATCCTTAAACCTGAGGAAGAGGACAAATTAAGGAAGAGTGCAGACACACTCTGGGCAATCCAGAAGGAACTACAGTTTTAAACCTGCCGAAGCAGTTTTTGGCTCTTAGCAGTTTAACGGGTTTAGTGGTTTGTCTTACGTTGCACTTTCCAAGTAAGTCAAATCTTTCAATGTATTATCTCAACCAGAACACACAAAAAGCTCAAATCTGAACAAAGGGGTTTCCTGAAGATAGCATTAGGAAACTTATCTAGGGTTTTCCCTTTTCACAGACACCCATGTTCTTAGCCAGAGCTAGATAACCTAGTCAGTCTTGTTCAGTGAAGTGGTATGACAAATCCAGCATTCAGAGCAGCACTGCCTAAAAAACCCTTTGCCTTTTCCTCATCTTGTTTCATGTTGGTTCAAAGGAAAAAGTAACTAATTGTTACATAGTGTGAAACCAAAGACTTTTCTTGAAGTTAAAGGATTGTCAAGCCAATTGACCAACCTTCTCTGCCAGCTTAAATATTTCACTGTTGATAGGTCCAAGTGTATTTTCCTAACACTGCTTTGGAACTTTTGTGGATATTTTTTTCTTAGAGAACCTTATTTTTGTGTACTATATCAGTCTAGTTGTAAGTTCTGTCTCCTGAGCATGTTTAAAAAATGTTAAGGTTCCAATGTGCAACAAGACAGTGACTGTCCAACTGTAGTACCAACTCCACCACCAAATAAACCATAAACTGTTATTTCCGTCTCCTTGTTTTTCTTTATCGGGCTTTGTCTCCAAAATACAGCTCTACTTCCACCCACCTAAATCAATTCTAGTTTTCAAGTCACACTAACTCATACAGCACCTGTGTAATAATGTTACATGTGCAGCTATTATGTAGGCTTCAGACAGTTATATAAATCTCACCCAGTTTTTTAAAATGAACTCCAGCCTCTTCAGACCCAACAGTAACAGGAAAAGCCTTAAGGCAAAGGCTCAGTTTTAAGCCACACTGGAAACATCTTCCAAATCTCACAAGTGAAGTGAAAGTATGGTTGACACTGCATTAAGGCAGGCCCTGTTTGTAAAGAAAGCACATCATACACAGCTCTGTAGAGGAAGAAAATATGCAACAAGTTTTATTCAGCGTTAAATCCACCAGCACAAAGGTTACAGGAGATAGAAAGTGCATTAATAAAAGCTAGTCTTTACCAAAAAGAAAATATATTATTGATTCAAAATATCTTACACTTGAATGATGTAATAACTTACTCTGGGCACCTACTGATTAAGAGAAAGATCAAGAGAATGGCTGCTTCATAAGGACATCTGACTTCCCAGGTAAAGTCTGGGAATTTAGTAGAGATCACTGAGTCCAGCAGTCTTCCTTGCTTTCTGCATTAATGCCCTCAGCTGGAACTGCTTGCGAGACAGGAGACGTACGTGCTGCAGAAAGAAAGAATAACAACAGCTGGCTATGGGTAAAGTTCTGATATAAACTCAATAATACTGTACTACAACTGTTCAAAGCACAACACATTCCATGACCCAGGCAACAGGATGGCAGTTTTTTGGAAACACTGAATTCATTATTCTACTAAATGGCATTTTCTTGGCTCAAAATGACTGGCAGATGGCTACCAAATGGAATAATGAGAGTTTATTTTTTGTGATTTTAATTATTAACTGATTAATTAAATTAATAATTATTTTTATTATAACTCCACACATATTCTTATCAAACTAATAATATGTACTCCAAGGTGAAATCAGACTAATGCACTTCCCATGGGGCAGAGAACAGTAACAGTAGATAAACAGAACTAGCAAGCTACACAAGAAGGAAACAATGTAACTTTGTATCTATAATGCTTTTAAAATTGGTGTGTTATCTTAATTCTGAAATTACTTTCTAAAACTTATGCTTGCACGTGTAAGTATTCATGTTCCTACAGGATCCTCTTCAGTGAAGAGATCACAAACATTAATAACCTGAACAAAAGAGTTCAAAGTAAACACATTTAAAATGCGCATCTTAAGAAGATTCCAAGAAACCTACCTTTAAAAAGACATCTAAATCTATCACTCCACGTCTCAGTGCTTCCCCAAGGTAGAAGATGGTGTCTTCAATTGCATTTTCCTCTGCATATAAGTTCAGGATCTGCTTGTAAAGTGGTGCTGTAGGAATAATAACTTCATCTATGTCATTATTTTCTGACTGACTTTCCATTTTCTCTAAGGCAGAGCTCAGCTCCTCATCCTTCTTTTTGAGAAGTTCAATGTTCTTGTCAACTTCAGCCTAAAAGCAATTAAGATGTTTATTTATCTTGTGATACAATTGTCTAGATGAAAGATCTTTAGACATATCAGTTCATTCTTTCCTTCTCTGCTTATCTCTAGTATGATTTTTACAAAAGAAAGAGCTATCACTCTCTAGATTTCCTTTTAAAAAAGTAACGTGCTTTAGGTAATGTCAATCTATTACCAATTTATAACTGTAGAGAAGGCATGAAAACACTCTCTAAGTATTTTCAAGTTGTCACATTAGGAAAAATAACCATTTAAACAACTAAAGATAATAAAAGCAAAGCCAAAGTAATTATTTTCTTTGGAATGCGGTATCCCCCTTTCTCTAGTCTGACCAATAATTTTTATTAATTTTTTTAAACCACATCTGAACACTGAGCTGGTTTCAGAATCTGTTCACCAATCCCAAAATCTTATTTCCAAGCAGCAACGCAAGCAGCAGATGGACTAAGTGGAAGAAGCCTTAATGAAAAACTGCAGGAATTTCTGAGCATACTGTGAGTAGGAGAGACCTCTGGGAATGGAAAAGTTACACAAGGCAGGTTATACAAGGAGGCTGTGACCAAAACCAATGTGCTCTGCACTAAGACATTGAAATGTTCTCCAGTGCTGCTGTTACACATTATTATCAAGAAACTGAGACACAATTATGAAATGATCTCACACCACTAACAACTTTCACAGGAAGGATGGGGAAAAAGAATACTGTTCCTCTACTACTGAGCGACGACATTTGTAAGATACATGCAGGACACTGCATCTCATGGTCACTGCTATTTCTGACTTGCTTCAGTCTGAGCACATGCACCCAACTGTGAAAGGGAAAAAGCACAATGCACTGGAAGCTTTGTTATTTCTATCACGCTCAATAATTCATTAATTACAAGCTTCTGTTCACTACTAGGAATACTCAGGTGGGGAGCAGTGGCTCATCTCAGCTTACCACTTCCTGATCCAGGCGAGTTACCATCTCTTCCAGCTTCTGGTGTCCTTTCTTCAGGTCCTCTTCTGTGCGTTTCAAAGCGTTGAGTTCAGCTTGTGCGCGATCCATCTCTTCCTTCATCCGCCACCTCAGTTTGTCACTGACCGCCGAGATGAGGGAAGCTCGAATGGTGTCCTCGCTGATGGTTCCATCTCTGCTGGGGCCTGCACAAGAAGTAACAAGTGACCAACTTGCTGCACGTACTTCAGCAAGGCGAGACAGTAAAATAAACTGCTCTCCATAACTCCCAGAAGCAGCAAAGAGACCACAGTGAGATAACATACGTTGAGATGAACACTAGTAAATATAAGAGTATGCACCCATTCATCGACTTTATTCATTTCCATATCCACACTCTTTTTTAAATTTAAAAATGGGCTGGCCATTTCCCCTTAAGTCTGTAAGTTATTAGTCTGAGACCTTTTAAAGAAGAATAAGAGTTAATGGCTGGATGTATTCAAATGACAATGTAACAGCTGGCTTGAGACAGTGAATTTGCCTAGCACAGGTATTAATTTTGGTTTTTTTGGTTTTTTTAAGACTGCCTGGCCTGGTAAGGAGAGCTTTAAACTAGGAAAGACAGAGAGTTATAGAGACCAGCCATGCAGCTCAAGTGGGGATACTTCCAGGAAGGGCATGCAGCCCAGGTTCTCATGGGGAACTTCAACCACCCTGACACCTGCTGGAGGGACAACACAGCCAGGAATACACAGTCCAGGAGGTTCCCAGAAAGCACGGACAATACCTTTCTGATACAGATGCAGCCAACAAGCAAAGGTGTGCTGCTGGACCTTGTATAACTAACAAGGAACGTCTGGATGGAGATGTGAAGGTTGGGGCAGCCTTGGCTCCAGTGACAAGATCGTGGAGTTCCATATTCCACAGCAAGAAAGCAGGGGAATGAATAAGATCGCAACCCTGGACTTCAGGAGGGTTACCTCTGGCCTCTTCACAGACCTTCTTGGAAGAATTCCATGGGAATTTCCCATAGAGAGAAGAGAGGTCCAAGAGAGCATGTGAATATTCAAGGACGACTTGCCCCAGGCTCAAGAACACTGCATCCCTATGGGCAGGTGGGCAAAAGGGGCAGGAGACCTGAATATTGGTTTTGCAAATCAACCTCTCAAGGATAATTTGAAGAGTCTGTCACCAACAGCTGTTTAAATAGAAAGGTAAGTACTTTGTGTCTATCACAGGAATGTATCTGCACACCAGGAAACTCTGTGTGCTCTGGAGAACGTGAAGTGGCTACTGGTGGTGTTCATCACAAACTGCTTCAATCATCCCGCTGTGGGAAAAACTGGAGGGTCACAGTTTCCCCAGGCTTGTGCCTCACACCTTCTAGATCAGTGAAATTTCAACTGGATTGTAACAACCACTAACAAAGCAAGAATTACAGCAGCTTTTGTGCCTAAACTTTACAACTCCTACAAATGAAATGCAGAGACTTGAAGCTCTATAACTGCAAAGAAAATCTGCAAGAAGAATTTTCACCAGAGTATCTTTTTATCCGAAGAGACAGCTATCAAAACGCAGCAGCTGTTAGAGCATTATGTACATCACATTTCTCAGTACCCTAGGTGTCAAAAAACAACAAAGTGAGAAAATATTCATCACTGCTCACGTGAATCTTGTATAGTTGAAGACTTTTTTTTTTTACTTCTGCTAACAAAACAAGACTGCATAAATTCGAATTTCTTCCTTATCCTTTTTACTCTGTTCCTGTCCACAAAACCTAAACCAAACCACATGGGTAGAAAAATAAAGCTACGCAAATGAATGACAGGAACGATGGGAAGAAGCACATTATGCTTACTAATCCACCAAACTCTTCTAAAATTAAGAAAACATAAATTTGGATCATTACTAATGTAAGCACTCTACATACATATAAGTTGCACCAGAATATGTGTAATTTTTTTAAAAAATAAGCAAATTACCATTGGAAAAAATAAAGAGACTGTATTATTAAACAACTGGTGCAAAAACACCCTTAGGAAAATATGAATGTCCCAACACTTGATCTGATTTACAGTTCTGCCCTAAAAAATTCGCCCTGTTGCCAGTCAAGATAATTTGCAAAATTTGGTTAACTATTAGAACCAGGACAGAAGTTATCAAATAGCACCATACAAACAAACCCAGGAATCCATTGTTGCTGCTTCTTATGAAAAGGAAAAAAGAACAGCACTTTCTACACTTAAGTAAAACTTAAGTCAGTCAAACTACCTGGGACAAAGAGTTTGTTCACTGTTTATGACTTCCTGTTTAAGGCAAACAATTGTTCCAAATCAAAAAGGCCTGATTTCCCCTCAAAAAACAGCATTAACATGATTTTAGTTACTGTTTACTTTACATAATAAATTATTCTCCAACACAAAGTCAGAATCAGCCGGAACCAATATCAATAGAACTGATGTTTATTTTCTTTTCCCCCTGATATCCCTCACTCAGGGAGATTTTATACAAGGCTCACTTTAAAGTAGGACAGAGGAAAAAAAATTAAATCATAATACATCTAACACAGTGATAGTTCACATAGAAATACCAACAGATAGAGAAGAGGTCTTTGAACATAAAAAGCATCATTTTAATACAGCTCAATTAATGTATCTTCTTAAAGAGCATGAACCCGTAGCATTTTCTGTCGCTTCCATAATTAGCCCAGCTTGGGGAAGATTTCATGGCACATGGTCATTAAATCCACAGAACTCTGAAACCTTTAACCTTTACCAGGCAGAGTCTGGTTTCAGAAGTGACCTTACAGAATCATCAAACCAATAACTGCATTGGAAAGGTAATTAATGGCAGATGACTGTACAGAAAGAAAAAGCCTGAAGGAATATTTGAAAAACCAGTGATTGTTAAAAACTCGAGCTCCTTTAAATGAACATTTTCATTCAATTCAAAATAAGCTCAATACAGGAAATACACCATCACCACCACCCTCACAAAACTGTGAAGTTGTAGCAACTGATATGCTCCTAAATAAACTATTAAAATAAACCACAGCCAAACAAACTGTACAGGAAAGAAACATTTCCAGTTGAAAGGAAAGAATAAATAATGTACCAACAAAACAAACACAACAACAAAAACACCTCACAATATTGTAAATATAGTGGATGATTAAAGAGACATGTTTGCATTTCATTTGGCACAAGAGATAAGCCATGTAAAACCAGTATAGGACTTTCACCTAGCTGCATCAAATGAATCAGTCTAATGTTAAATTGTCACTGTGAAACCTGACATTACAACATGCATGGTATCACAGATGATCTAACTCAGGACTGGAGGAGCCTTCTACCTTTGGCAGATAAAGCACCTCTATTCATCTTCAGTGGGAATGAAAATGAGGGAAAGAAATGAAATAGTACATGTCTATATTTTACATTAACTCGCTGCTACATAAAGGCAAAAATGGACTTGTTTGAGAAAGACACTGCAGAAAGCCCATGTTTCCTTGAGAAGTTATCAGCTCCCTACAGGAGAGCCAGCGGAGACCCTTAATTATCCAGGACCCAACTGCAGCCTCACAACACTGAACACTGTTTGAGGTACTTATGTGGGACAGCAGCTTCCTTGCACTGTGCATAGCAGATTCGCATCAACTCAGAGTGGAGGGCACCACTGAAGCAGCCAAGAACTTTCAGAAAAGACTTTCTTAACTGAAAAGGCTGAAAGAGCTTGGACACAAAGGACGGGATCAGGCACAAGAAAAATGCAACATGCAACTTACTGCTGTTTTCAAATTCTGTGGTAACAGAACTCCTCAAATATTTGAGTAAGAGTAAAGCAGAAGCATCTCTCTTCCCTTGCCTTGTCCCCACGTACGCGAAGGAAAATCTCAAAATGCACAACACAGTTCTGGAGAGAAGAGACATTCTATGACTCTAACCTAGGCCATTCCATAAATAACTGGGAGTTCACACATTAAAAGAAGAACTTCCAGATGCACTTTTAAATTATGGTGTAAGGGACTACAAGGGATTGATACCCTAACCATACAACTATGCCAAAAGGACTATAAACCAACTGGAAAGTCACTGCACCAGCTTCCTACGTAACTAGATGATATTTATCACTGGTTCCCAGTCTCCTACACATACACTAAAAGTGAGGGGCAGAGTGGAAAGCAAGCTTGTGTCCTGTGTCAGCAAAGGGCCACAGAGCAGCAGACTGGGAAAAGACACATGTCAACACCCTGAATCCTGAAGCTGAAGGGAAGAAAAGAGGAAGTGATATGTAGGGACCAATAAGAAGCAACAGGGAAGAGGCTGGAGAAGAAACTCAGTAAAAATGAAGTTCATTCCAAATGCATTGGAAACCTCTGCTTTAGACAGTTATTACTTTTGGAGTAAAGAAAGTATAAACAAAGAGCAAATAAAGCAAGTCCCGTAGATACTTAAAGGATGACAGAAGTATTTTTCTAAACCATGAAAGGAGCAATGCAGACAATCAAAAGTCACCTAGTTAAAGGGTGAGAAAAAACCCCATGTAGTTACATGCAGTGTTCTTCAAAATATTCATAGATCACACACAATATATTGCATAAACTCAGGAATTTATCAAATTCCTGATGAATAAAATATAAGGTCAAGGATGTAAAATGTATTTTATTCTTCCTTGGAATGACTTTTAAAATTAAAGTTCAATACTTTGGAAGTTCAGAGTAAGAACAACACGTTCCTTTTTCCATTTTATTTCTTTATGTATCAGTTATAGAGAAAAGTTTTACTTCAGAGAAATCCTTTCCAAGCTACTCACCAACAGTGGTCACAGGAGGCTGTGAAGGGTAGTACTGAACACTAGTGGTTGCTGGAAATGGAACACCACCTGGATAAGGATAGTTTGGGTAGCTGCTTTGAAAAAGAAAGATATGCTAATGTTATGCAACTATTAGTAAAATATCATCCACCTATATTAACTTTATGCCACCATGTGAAACATTCATTTACATAATAAAATGTTAAAATTGCAGGCCTTTTTCCTATTCACATTAACATCTTTCACAACTGGTATTTCTGGTATTATTTAAGACACCATTTTATCTGAAACTCTATCTAGTTATTGCCTGGTCAGCATTTGGATAACAAGTTCTCTTAAATCTTTTAGTCTTGCTATATGAAACCCCAAAAGTATCAAAAAGAAATTATTCTAGCTACAAACTCCTAAACAGCAATCTCAAATTAATAATTTTTAGTATGAGAAGAATTAAAAAGATGACTGATGAACTGTTTTATATGAACCTAAAAATGTTGTGCAAAATATGGTTGCAAGGTGAAACAAACCGCTCCAAAAACTCTCAGTCCTGCTCTGAAGGACAAAGAAAGCAAAAGTATTCATTTGCTCACTGAAACAATTGTGAGATGACATGACAGTCTACAACACCTTTCTAAAATACATTTATTATCAACTACAACAAGGACACAAATTCGTAAGTACTAGACTGACAAACATCTGCATACAGCAGTGTATTGACTATAGTAATAATTAAATAAAGTGGTCCAAAAACCCATGCAAAATATAAAATAAGCATGTTCCGTCTCCATCCAGGTAACTGCAAATTTAATAGTCCCAATTCTCACAGGGATTTAAGTTTGGGGGTTTTTTTTAAATCAAAATGCTCCATATTACAGCAACATCTCATATGCTCCTAACATAAAATCAGGACATAAGAATATTAATAATAAAACAAATTAATTACGATGTAGAAAAATGTAAGTACACACTAGGAGGCAGTAGTCAACATCCCACTATTTACTAAGATATGTAAGTCTTCTAGAAATGCTTTATTCCAAACTATTATATAATACACTTATAGAAAAAAATCTTGGTTAATATTAATAAAATCTTTCAAAGTAACTTTGTGTCCTCCAAATTCCCTTAGAGTGCTCTGAATTAAGTCCACATTTATGCTGGAGTCAAGGTTTGCATTAACCCAGCAATGTTTTCTTCAATTTTAGAGTTGCTAACAAAACCCCAGCTTGTAGAGGTACATTGCTTTCTATGTCATGTAAATGTATCAACCTTATAAGAACTAATCCAATATATAAGTGAAGCAAGGTAACAGCTGGGAGTTGGGTAATAATTTTCAAAATAAATTTATCACCCAAGTATATTTTATTTGAAGCAACATTTAAAAAAGCTAAACCTTCCCCCAGCTTTGTTTTGGCTACTGACAAGAATTCAGCCCTCACTTTTACCAACCCTGCTAACATGAATAATTATACAACAAATACACAGAAGAAAATACAATTATGACTAGACACTATTGAGTGAAACTCCATCATGTAAATGATGGTGGTTTAAAGGGGCTCTTACCTGGGGTTTGGAGTACTTGATGGTGGATAGGGAGATATTCCACCTGGCATTCCTGGCACATAGGAAGCTAAATAAAATAAAGGTTTCGTTTATTTTTACATTTCAGAAGTTTAATACGTATCATGATACATGAAGCTAAAGTTTGGCAAGAGGCAAATGTGCAGATGTTTGATGTGAGCTGTCTCTGTGTCAACTGACCCAGGCAACTGCTCCTCCTCGGAGCAGGGAAAGGACTAAACTGTAGCAGACCTTCCCACCATGCACTCACCAGTTTCCTTTCTGAATTTCCTTTCTGGAACCAAGCACATTTTCACAAAATAGAGTCAAATTTTGCATTTCTGAATTTCCCTCTACCTATCAACTGTGGTTAAAATATTTTCAAGATTATTTTGTTTGGAGAGAGAGTATGAAAAATATAATCAAAGTCAGTTACACATTCCTTGGAACAACTAACTAGGACACCTCTCACTGCATATTTCCCAAAACCACTGGATTGTTAAGAGTTGGAAGGCACCTCTGGAGATCATCCAGTCCAACCCCCTGCCATGGCAGGGTCACCTAGAGCAGGTGACACAGAAACCCATCCAGGTGGGTTTGGAATGTCTCCAGAGAGGGAGAATCCAAGACCTTCCCGAGCAGTCTGTTCCAGTGCTCTGCCATCCTCAATGTAAAAAAGTTCTTCCTTATATATAAATAAAATATATATTGTCTTATCGAATTTTTCCTTAATAATTACTTTAAACTAATCACTCCATGGATAAAAACAGGTATCAATTTAAAAATGCACAATAAGCAGGTGTACCAACAACAACAAAAAAAAGAACCTGCAGCTAGGGAACTCAAAAAAAAAAAAAAAAGGCATGGTACTAAAGATGACCCACCTGAAGAGCTGTCTCTGTTTTTTATATAATAGCTGAAAAAAGAATTTAACATTTCTAGGCAATGATCTTTACATACCAAATAATGAGTGCATCATTTAAGTACTTTCAGAGTAGTTGATTAGCTGCTTAATGACCCAACCATGTCCTTATCCAGTAATTCCTGCTATCAAAAGTTATATTTAAAAATTTGTTATCAGCACATATAAATGTCTAAGGCTTTAACAGTCTTGGCAATTTTAAATTTTTCTTGAAAATCTGACAAATATTATGTTTTGGATATACTTATTCCACACTTCTAGCAATTTTAGGAATATTACATCAAATAGCTTTTTTTTTTAAGAGCTGAGCCATTTTCACCCTTTAATGCTTTCAAATGGTTAAAATTTTTGTCAAAGGACTTCATTTCTTCTTAGACAATGCATCTAGAACTCGAAAAAACCCAAACAAAAGTGCCTGTAAAAAATGGAAAGTCCAATTACACTATTAAAACTAGGTAGCTATTAACAATTTCAAAACCTTCAAACGTTTTCACTAAAATTACTTCAGCTATGAGGTAATTCCTAGTACTTCAGTTCAGTTCAATTTAAAGTAGTAATTCAAAGTACTTAGCTTTGAGTAACTACAGGAGTAATCAAGTGTGGTTCATTGAAGGTTTGTCCTTAAGGCACAAGTCACAGTCTCTGCTAAAACTACACTTATACTGACCCCCACTGTTCCTGGAAAATCAGGACAATACAATCATCTGGTGCTCTTACAGGCAGGGTAGCCATAGACTAGCTTAAAAGTCCCAAACACCTGCCTTTAGTCAATTATTCCTAATGGTCCCAGTTATGTTTGCTACCCATTTTCTCACAGGTTAAGAGCCTAAGACCTTGTTAAAAATGGTTTCTGCTGGAAATGGCAATGAATAGCACTCCAGCTTTTCAAATGCAACACTATAATCAAGTACATGCCATACTTCAATAGACAACAGCCACAGCCTTAAAAATCCAGCAAAAATAAATAACCCCAAATACAGCTTCTCTACCATTAAATTTATGTAGAACTGTTATAACATCACTAAATAAACAATCTCCAGCTAATCTGCTCCACCTCCCCTACTGTCCCAGTCTTTGGCTTGAGTAGATTTATGCTACTGGGGTTTTGCATTTTTTTTTTTTTCCACCCAATACAGAGTCTCCTCCTGGAAGAATTTCTAGGATTTTCTGCTTCCCACTTCCTTTTTTTCCCCCACCTACCTTTCCCAATCTTTAAAATAAGACACCTCCAGAAGTTTAAATAAATAAATGATTTAAAAAGTCTTGAGAATTTTTGCAAGAAAGTAAGAATGAGTACCAAGTCAGAGTACCAAATCAATAGAAAATAAAGAATAAAAAAAATCACAAGGCAGGTTTTTTTTTCATATTCAGCTAGCAATTTTTAAAAAATAAAAATACACCACACAAAACAGAAGCATGGGCATAGGAAACACATGCAGTGTGCATGCTTGTGCTTATGAAATCAATGGGTGCAGGATACTTGAAAGGTGGACTTGTATTATCAGAATAAAAAAAAATAAGATACAAAGACAATTATTTGAACAATCCCTTTGTACGTCTACCTCTGAATGTTGACAGGACAGTGGTTGTTTTGAGGAGCTTGGGAGGTGTTCGAGCATATTCTGCTTTTGATTGAGTTTTGCTTTGTTGTAATACAAACTTGATTTTTCCACTCCAAACCCACACACTCAGACTCATAGAATATTTTAGGTTGGAAAAGACCTTTAAGAGCGAGTCCAACAATGTAAAGTACAGCTCAAGTAAATTTATTAGCCAGCAATACAGAAAGTCATTCTACAGTAAAACGCATTATTTGTGGACAAATTGCGCAGGGCAACAATCACTTTCAAATATTAATATGATTATTTGTAGAAACCAGTAGTGATGAGCACTTACTAGTTGGTGGGCCCGTTGCCTGGTATGGTGGGTAGCTGGAGGAAGCAGTAGGCCGAGAAAACACTGGAGGTTCCTCTCCAAACACAACAATCATGACCTGGATCAGCTCTAACAAGTCTGACTGGGGCTGTGAGGGAAAGCAAATCACAAATTGCTCGTTTTGCTAACAGAAAATTTAACTAACTATAGCAACAATAGGATACCATTCCATCAGCTCTGAAAAGCATTCCTTTTATTTGTGCGTTTAAATTTTCTTAAAATACATATCTATATATGTATATATGTGTGTATATTTAACTTACTTTCTGGATTCTTTTATAGACACCAAACCTAGCCATTTGTACTCAAAACCATATAGCAAAATACACCAGCAGCCACATTTAAACCCAGAATAAACTGAGTAATACATGGGAAAATAAATGACTGAAGATGAATGTCCAATAACAGATTATAATATTTACAAATTTAAATCCAGCCTTCAACATGAAAAAAGTACAGATCACTAAGTTTTTTAGACATTTCAATTTCATACACCATAGCTCTTCCTCTGGTTCAGAATGTCTCAATAGAAAAAATATTCTAACCCACTAAGGAATGGCACAAACCTCCTTTAAATACAGTTAAACCAGAATTCTCTGTTTATAACTACTTAATATAGGCATGACTTCATTTTGCCAAAATAAGAACAAACATCATGAGTGCAGCACCAGATTAAATATCCTAATTCCAAGTTTACTTAGCTCTATAATCCACTTACTTATTTTTACCAACCTTGCAAACTGAAAGAATTCTGTATCATTCTGTATCTTAGATGATGCTCTTGCTTGTGCAAGACCTGCATCCTGACCTGGGCAGTCTTTTTCTGTTATTACCATGCAGGCACTGAACTACCACTCATCTTTATTATATTTCTTCCTGTTAATCCCTTTTTACAGAACTATGCATCTTGTATTATTTTTCTAATCTTGTCAGCACAGTTTATCTTCTTCACAAGTCCATGTTTTGGTCAAAACTTCTATGAGGACTGTACTGCTCAATGCCTCCGCTTATTGGTAAGGCAAATATATCCACACGCATGAGGCTTCAGGAATGTCTACATAAAGAAGTCCAAGTGCTTGTAAAAGTCCATTTTAGTCACAGAGATGTTTTAAGCAAATTTATAATTTCCCTTCCGTAAATATTCTTATCTCACAAATGCTCACATCAGTGTCCTGCCAGGGGAGGATGCCTTATGCTGCACTGTTTAATCAGACAAGCTGTAACTAAAGATGCAATTACATTAAATAACCAGGACACAGAATGCAACATCCTGAACTTTAAGACATTGCAAAAAATAAACAGTTGATTTTATCAAAGAAATGGTTTAAGATCTCAAATAAAGATTACGGTTTTTATTTAAAATGATACAACTACCTCAAGGAATGCAGAATGAGCAATTGGAGAATTTCAAGTTCCCTATACTTACATATTTCCACTCATGCAGGTAAGGAAGGTATATCTTTCCATTTGCATCCACATGCTTCCCAGTTTTTATTGTCATAGAGCTAGTGGGTTTAACAAAACAAATTGGGGGGTTGAAAGGGTAGGTGTCCAGCAGCCACAAGCAAATTGGAATATTGTATGTGTTACCTAGAAAAGATATTTTGAAAGAGTTCAAAAGTTATTCCAACTCTTCAACTGTCCTCCTGTATTCAGATTTATAAAAACCTCCTAAATCCAGTAAACTCAACTGCACCAAATTAGAAGCCAAAGCCAAAATCTACTAGTAACATTGAACAAGTAGGCAACACTATGGCCACAAACTCAACATTTTTCAGAACAATTTAACTCTGATTTGCAATTATCATTCACCACTAATACACAATCTCATTTGTTCTACAATGCAACATTATGAGACTCTAATCGGAATAATCATTAGCTGCATGGTTTGCAACCCTCACTCCACTGACAAGCTTGAAAAACGTGCAATGCTGAAAGAAAAGAGATGTTACAAGGCTATATAAAAGACTGAAGAAGCAATGCTCAGCATTCAGATTTGATCCTGCAGCAAAAAATAAAAAACAATTATTTAAAATATTTTACTTTGGACAAGTAAAGGATTTCAAGACAATAGTGATCACTGATGTAGTAAAATTGAATCAGGACAAATCTAAATAATTTTTCATGTAATTTGGGAAAATAGTGGGGATGATGACAATTATAATAAATCCATACCTCTGTAAGGCACAGGAATGGTTCCACTGAGGCTCATCAACTCCCTAGATGAACCATCATTAAAAACTGAAAGGGAATAAACAATATTTTTAAAACAAACATATTGGCTACATTAATCTCTATTCAGGTTATAGCCCATCTATTTTTTGGCTTCAGTTTTCAGAAGTTATACATATATAAAGACATACTCAGCTTGAAAGGTTCAGCTCTTGCACATTTACGGACTAGCAAATGATTGTCTGCAGTCAGGTAACTCCTTATGAGTAACACACTTCTGAGAAATGAATGACTAATTATTGCCAAACTACCTTCACTGCAAATACATCTGCTTCCTCATTCAGTGACCAAGTAAAACATGTTGGAACCTTACAAACTGCAAGTAATGCAAATTGCTGTGAAGATAATCTGAACTCAAACTTGATTTTAAAAATAACTGTCATCTAAGGTTTACAAAGAATTTCTTATGTTTTATTAAAAAAAACAGGTCAGCAAGAATACTGAAAATTACTGGGCCACAGGCATTTATTACAGAATCAGCAAAGGTAATTTAACCAAACAATAACACTGAAGAGAAAGAAACAGTGCTTGACTCGTTGCCAAATCTTAGTCACAAACTGCACAAGAACCCTGACCTAAATTTACTGGGTTGCTGTATTTAGTTTTCTCATACTTTTAATTCAGTATATTATTCCTGGCTGAATAGATCAGCTTCTGTTGAGGAAGCTTTTACCTTCCTAATTTTACCTGAGAGTTTCTAGCCATAATTCAAATGTAGGTTACTGTGTACAATTGTTGTGGTGCTGATGTTCTGCAAAGGCAGGTAGAACGTGCTGGGACTTCAGTGGGGGAATATATTTCATTATTAATACAAACTTGAAAACTATCTCAACAGCAACGCAATCGTTTTCTTGTCGCTGATGTCACTGCTACAAATAATATCGATTATCTGTAAGTGATTCTGTGCTTAGCCTCTTCCAGGCAGCTTAGAGAGCATTAGGTAACACAAATGGCTACAGCTCAAGGATATCTGGAATTCTGATCGCCATCCTTACGCAAACTTCGGCAGCTATTCCAGCCACAGGCCTTTCACTCCTCTTTTGTTTCTCCAGTCACTCATGAATTTTTATTTCTGTGACAGCTGCTGGCTTGCAGCTATTGAAGTTAAAAGTAATTTATATTCTACCTGTCCACGTCCCTCTTTAATATTTCTTGATCCAGATTTACAATTTAATAAGCAGAAGACTAACATCTTTGATGATGTATTAGTAATATAAATTAGCTCACAGAGGAATCCAACAGGTGACAGGTAACAAAAGGTGACCATAAGAAGGCTGACCTCAGCAGGTATGCTGGCTCACTGTATGCTGTGAAACCCTAGATATCATCTTCATTTAACACACTTAAATTGAAATTAACTTAGAGTCTTTAAAATAGCTAACAAACAGTGACTGTCATCAATAATTTACATTACAAAACCCTCATGCTGATTTTCCACATACTTGACTCTGTTTTCTTCATACTCTTAAGGACTGCCACAATAATTTTTAATGAAGCATCTGTTCACTGATTTACACTTTTTTCTAAATAGAATTTTAAAAATGTCTTTATATGGCAGCAAAGCTGAATTTGTAAGATACCAGCAATCTCAGGACACCAACTGATGACATCAGTGAGTGATTAACTAAAAGTTAAGCTGTGAAAAATGCAACACTTCTTGGCACATTAGACAGACTCAATAGTATATTAAGATTATTTTAGAAAATAACTGTATTTCTAAAGAAGTATTGATGTCAAAGACAAAAAAGAGAAACTCAAGTCGTGTTTTCTGGCTGGTTTTAAATCTNACAATTCACTAACAAAAATTTTCTCATGCACAGACTAACCATATGAATCCATGACAGGTTTGAGGTCCTTGTATTGAGTAATAACACTGGTTGTCTCCTGTATAGTTAGGTCTCTATACTTATACTGGAAAACAAAGGAGAGAGAAATTACTTCAGAGACAAAATTTTTAGTGTAATTTAATTCCATTTTTTATTTTACATTATGAGGATTTATTTTACATTATGAGCATTTATGAGAGTTTACATCTATACATGGACATTCTTCTCCACTCTTAATCTGGAATAAGAATTTATTTGTCCATGTTACTTAACTGACCACTGCCTACATAACTTACCAAACTTTAAAAAGGTGTTAAGATGTTTTTAGTCCATACATCAAATGATTTGGGAAAAGCTATTGCATCTTCTTTCTTTCATGTTCTATCATAACCAACTGTATCTGACATATACATGTGAATCTTAAAAAAAAAAAGGCATCTACAAAAAAATGCAGTGATATTTTGAACATTCCTGATACAGCTATAACCCACTCACAGCAAAGAGGCTCTTGGGCAACAGAGACTTGGTTCACCATATTGCGCAGCTCTTTAGCCTTGTGGCCATTCCTCCTGATAATTACCATTAAAAAGAAAAACCAGCAATATGGTCCCTTGACAATGTCTTCATTGTAATACAATTTAAAAAAATGCAATCTTCAGATGTCTTACCGAACACGGAAAGCAACCTTTCACTGAACCATGGAAGAAGACAAAGGGTCCAGCAGAGTGAAATATCCGACATCCAAAGCACGCAAATGTTAACAATATCTGAACAAATTAATTCAGACATTATCCAAGAGCAAACTGTGGTGCCACAGCTAAAGTTCACCTTGGCTCCGACAAACACTCACAAGTTGTGAAGCTTAGAAATTAACTCTTCTTCCTGTCACCTACAGAGATTGACAAGGATGCTCCTCCTGGGCATGACAACTCAGATTTACAGAGCAGAGATGAACCCATCACGCCACTTCCCACAATGCCACCTCAGACTACAGAAAGCACCAGCACCTTGGGCGATACTGTGACTGATCTTCCTAAAACGACCAAGGACAAGACAGCCACATGGTCTGTCTGCTGGTCTGTAGGACAGAAAACAACCCCTCCAGCAGGGATTCCTGTGTGAGCAGGGAGGCACCAGCACGAAGGTCAACCAGCCACTGAATGCTGTTTTGGTGGGAGGGCTGCAGCAAAGCATCTCTGCCTCCTTTGGAAAGTGGCTGCAGGATTGGGAGTGTGCAGGAGGGGCTTGACAGAGAGACAACTTCGTCAATTAACTTTGTTAATTCCTCCCTCCCTTTCCAACACCTGCCGGAAGCGGGAACAAGCCATTGCTGGAACATGAAGAAAGAGATCTGTGACTTTCCATGTACGCCAGCCAGAGACTGGCAGTACATACCCACACCACTGCTTGTGTGGCTACAGTACCAAATGAGAGCTGGTCACCACCAACTTTTAAAACGAGGGCCTTTCCGTAAGAACAGACCTTACGGTGCAGGATACAACATCACAAAGACTGGCATAATCACTATTAAAAGGAGAACTGGCTTCCACTATCAGAAGCTCCTAACAAGAACAAGGATCACAGAATCATAGAATCATAGAATGGTTGGCTCCATCCAGCCTGGACTTGAACAATTCTACAAATGGGGCTTCTCTGGGCAACCTGTTGAAGTGTCTCACCAGCCTCACAGTAAACAAGTATGCAGAGTCAGGATTTATTCCCACTTTTGGCACAAGAATCTCAAGTCAGTTGAGTCAAGGAACCGATAAAACGCCTGCCTGCTCAGCAGTCTCACTGGGAGTCTGGTACAGGGTGGCTGATAAACCCCAAATTTGGTTACCTGGGGTGCTTTCAAAAATTAGACCCAACACCTGAACATTAAAAAGCATTTTCATAGCTCTATTAAAACAAAGAAAAATAATATTCTTGCAAAGTGCTTTTACACTGACTGATAATTGCTTAGTAGAGAGACACTTTCAAGATTCCAGCTACTGCCACAAGCAAAATTAAGTGTTATCTCAGCTGTTAATTTCTGTACTTAGATCCAATTCCACGAAATGTCAAAATTACTTTGGAAAATGTAAGATCCAAGTGATTTCTATAAAGCTAACTAAAACTAATTAATTTGAATTCTTAATTTCTAGACTTTTTTTTCCTCCTCCATTCTCAGACGGCAAATGCATCCCCCTTGTTTTACATACCAGGAAACAGATCACAGAACAATGAAGCTTTTCAAGATCAGACAGCAGGTAAATACCTGACATTTAATTCAGCACTTAGGTGCACCCAAACTAGGGGTCAAGTATTTTGTTATCTCATACACTGAGCTGCTCAATATGGGAAATATCACTAATCTTCCCCCTCCAGAACAGAAAGCATAACTATTTTTGAAAAATAAATATAATGAAACAGCATCTTCATTTTTCATCAGCTATCAAGTAGGTTGCACTTTGAACCTACAGAAAGTCAGAGAGGAGTATAAAATGAGCAAATGTGGGGGAACAAGGAATTGGATTACCTTAAATTTTGTTTCTTCTATGGCATAACAATAATTAATTTAGTGAAGACAGGTGTCTACAAATACATACATGATCTCATTTGCAGACACTAAGTAGTCAACCCTCATTTTCAAGTTGATAAAAAATTCTGCTTATAATTCCATGCAGGGGAATGACCCTTTAATAATGTTTCTTTGGTTTTGATCAGATTCTCAACTATGGTATTTCATTTCAAAACTGTGAAAATAGGATTAAGTGTTACCAAAAAAATCCCCCCAAACAAACACATAACTCCCCCTAAATGTACAGCCTCAGGGGTTTTCATTCCAAGCTGCTGGACAAAGCCCAGTTTTCACCTGAAGCGTGGCACGCGTGGCTCTGTATGATTCAGTGGTTAATGATTTGCCTTTCGAGAGATTTTCCTGTTTCCTTACACAGGGGCGATAACAAAACCCACCCCACCCTGGTCGGGGATGCTGAGCTCGCCTTCCCCCTCCTGTAAGCGGGGAGCAGAAGGGAGGTGTGACCCCCACGGCGGCTGCGGCCCGCGCCGGTGCCTGGCACTGTCCCAGCGCCGCCCCGCAGTTTCGCAGGACTATTTTAGGCTCGGTGCGCCGTTCCTCCTTTCCCAAACCAGCTCCCTTGAGCCTCCCGACGCTGGGCCCCGCTGCCGCCGGCTCGGCCGGCCCGGCCGCGCCCGTACCTTNCCGGCAGCGGCGCCGCTTCCGCGCGTCACGGGGCGGGCACCCAGCGGCACCGGGTTGTGGGAAGTACCAGAAAGGCTCTGAAAATGGCTTTGCATCTTTTTTTATTGTTAAAAAGCCTTTCTGGGAGTTCACTTCCCGTGATGAAGCAAAGTGCCACTTCCCACCGCGCCGATGGAGCTGCGGCCCTTTGGTTATTGTTCAAGGAATACGACATAAACGCAACATCGGGAGCATTAATCTGCAAAACACACCTGTGAGAGTTGGCAGCGTTTTAACATTAAAACTATTTTAAAAAACCACCAAACCAAATAAACAACGGCTTGACTATTCGAATGAAAATAAATGCTCAACAGATGAGAAACAACACCACGAAAAACAATGGAAAACCTTCAGTTCATATTTTTTTTCCAAAGTGGGAAAAAACCACCAAACCCCAAAAAGCAGCTTTTCAAAAAGTAGCAAAGTTGGTTACCTGCAGCCATCACTAATTTTGCCCCATCACTTACCACCGCAGTGAAGGAAATTTTGAGTATTCCATAAAATAAAAAGCCTGAATTACTGAAGGTTTTTTCTTTTTATTTTTATCTCAGTTCTGAGATCAGTGTACACTCAGAACTCCCTGCATGTCAGGCACTTTGTGAGATGTAACTGGAAGGCACAAAGGAACAGATCTTTTGCTCTGCCACAGATCCTACTTTTGCCTCAAAAGCTTCAACAATATTTACCCAGCCACCCCTCAAACTGTAAACGTGGAATGACATTCCTAAGCTGCACACAGCAGGAGTGGAGCCCCTGTCTCCTGTGCCTGTGATGTGATGCTGAGGTATAATCAGGATGAATACAGTCTTTTACCAGTGCAGTGAATCAAGATGCTAGAACCCAAAACAACCTGGTTTTCGATTTATCTAAAAATCCACATCCTGCTTTTTCATCACATCCTTGGCATCCAAGGAGGAGGGTTGCAGGTTCTGTTGCCTTCTCAAGCAGCTCCTCAGGCTGATGTAAAGCTCCCTGCCTTCAGCTGGCTGCAGATCAAGGCCTGAATGAGCAGATACTCCTGCATAACAACTGCTGGATTTTACCCTTTATTTGAAGCCCAGCCCTTGCTTGTCCTGTTCAGGAAGAGCCCCTGCGTACCAAGAACTGCAGATGCTTTGGTGCTCTGAATGTCCTTACAAAATAAAAGCAAACAAGTCATGACCAGAATACTCCAGACATCATTTAGTGTACAACAGAAATCCACACCCAATAGTTCAGGTTTGAAGGATACTGCTAACATCACGCTCTCCTTAATAAATAACAGGAGTCCATTGACATAAAAGCATGTACAGCCATGACAGATGGAGCTATGGAACTGCATCCCCCAGTGCCCTGAGGAGCTGGAGTGTGACCATACTCTAAACAAGCCCCTGATGCAGCATTTAAAAGCCACAAGGAAGGGTTCAAGTGGGCTCTGCATGCTGGAGTTTTCACAGTGCAGGGTAAGCTCCTCTCTGAGACTGTCTCCTAGTGAGGTGCAAAGAGCTAAGAATAACCCAAGAATTAAGCTACATTTAGCAGCCAAAAACCATCAGGCAAGTGTCACCTGAATTTAGGCAAAACAATCTTTCAAGTTACCCTCCTCATTTTGGCTATCAAAAGTGCACTTTTCAAAGAAAAAATGACTGTATGGTGCAGTATTAAATTATTTAAACCCAAACTGAGAAAGCACTTTTGGAAAGTAAAGTACCAAAGCTTCCTGCTTTAAATATAAATCCATATATACAAAGCAACCTCTTCTGCCTTGCGGATCTCCGCCTTCTGTGAGCAGACACAGAGGCTTCCCTTGTGCTTCCTCACAGTTTCAGCTGCTGCTGAAGGTCATGAATTGACCCTGCGCTGCTTTGCAGTTTCTCTTGCACTAGAGCGTCTTCTTCCAGCTTCACCATTTCAATCACTCCACTGGTTCCAAGAATACATGGGAGGCTTAAGAATACTTCACTGTTTATATTGCAACATCCCTGAAACAACACACAAAGAACACTGTCACATGCACAGTTAGTTATTTCTGCTGTCTGAAGCACGCAACTACACAAAATAACTTGATTATTTTAATTAAGGATATTCCATCATATGGCATGTCTGGATAGGCCAAATTCCAGTTATTTTAGATACTGTGCAATGGGTTACTGTATAGAAGCTGTAAAATATTACTGTGCAGATAAAAATTTGTGAACTCGAGCAAGTTTTCCAATATAGATATATCAGATCTCTATAATGCAGGCAAAGTTTATACTATTAAACACCGTTTCTTAGGTAGAACAAGGAGACACCCTCGATAGTACAGAATCTTTAATTCTTTTAGGACTGAACAAAACAAATTAAATAACACAGCCAAAGAACTGGGGAACATTTTTCAAATATTGTTCCCATATTAACTCTGTGAAAGAATTAAAACTTACAGTCCTAAAATTCAAGTTTACACTGTAGATTGTGTTTATTTTTAGGATCTGTATGGGAAACTTTACATTCTCTAGACATTTTCAAGTTTAAGAGACTTGTCACTCCTCTGTATCTACATTTAGTTCATAAATGATTAAAAATGTCATTTGAAACATACTGATGTGATTAGGTATATACTTGTACTCAATAAAATAAGCAGCCAGCTTAACTTGCCTGCACACGGACATGCAAATTGACCTTCTGAAGACTCTAAATTGAGGTGACAAATAAATGTTTCTACACGGGTTTTCTCGTCAGATGGAATGACCTAATACTTTAATGAAGCCTCTTAAGATAAACTTTAAACAAAGTTTAGTCTACAAGTTTAAGTTATCTATTGCTTCATAATCTTCAAGGAAAATATCAAGGAGTAAAAAAGCAGCTGTTTCAAACCTGATCAAATAAAATAATGGCAGAAAATGCATTTTATACTTTTATAAAAGATACTGAACTCTTTTGGCCCCTAAAAAAAAAAACCTCTACATTCCATACTGAGCACTCAGGAACTACAACTCACACATTTCTCTTCATTTGCCAAATCCAGCCATTTCAGGGGTGCTGGGCAGCAACCTTGAATGTATTTTCTCTCTGGACTTGTACTTTTTGGGAGAATAATCCACTTTTAATGTTGGTTTCAGATTAAAACAGTAAGTGATTTTTGCTCATTTTTGGACTAGAATTGAGAGCTCTTGTTGGAAGCAAGTAGCAGCAGTAGCACTACTTCAGAACACTGAGGTGCCTGTGCTGCTAAAATTAATGGTCATGCCCAGTATAAATAATATCATTACAGTGCCAAGCAAAAGGTTTTAATAACACATTTACCTTTGCCAGAGTGGATACAGAATGAACCTTTCTTTTATCTTTCAGAATGCTGTCAGTCAAATCAGCAACTGAGAGCCCCACAGACCAAGATCTCTGGCCTTTTCCCTTTAGAACTTCCATAGCTCTATATGTAATCCAGGAAAAGGAGAAAAACATGATGTTTAGATTTTAATGATTCTTATTTTGGTTTATATGTAAACCCCAAAAGACAGGTTTAAGTGTACCATATCAGGTAAAGTCTACTATAAAAATATGACTCTCTGTTTTGGAAAACAGCACAATGGAACAAAGAATTGCTTAGAAGAGTTTCTTCACAACACCTTTTACCCACACTAGTAACAATTCTCTTTTCTGTCAAGAGGTGTAACTGATATGAGGCTATTTAAATCAGCTAAATTCATCCAAACTTGTGCTGTGCTTTGAAGGAAATGCTTCCAACACAAGCTCTGAGAAAAGCATGCCAGGAGGCTTGTCTATTACTTTTTTTAAGCACAGTCAAACTGGCAGCTCTGATATTCTAGTGTATACTGTGGTGTCTTCTCCTTAGATCACCAACCACAGGCACAACGTTATTAAGAATGTCAGAGAAACAGTGGCCATATACACATACAGAAAAGCGAATGACAATTTGACTTACAATTTCCTATAAACGTAATGTATGAAACTTCCCCCACTTCATAAAGAGCTGAAGGAAAAACCCTGCAAATATCAAGTGTCTAAATATGAAGGAAAGAAAAGGGTTATAATGGTGTTACCTGTTAGCCACCTTTTCCCTTGAGTTATGAGGAGCCATTGCTTCTGTTTGATTTGCAGCTGCATTACAGCTGGTCCATGATGGTACTAAGTAGAAACAACCAACGTTTACATGCACATCTAAACAGTGATTAAAATACTACTTTTTTCATTACTTTTCTCAATTATTCTTTCATTATTCAATTACTTAAGCACTACCAGGACATTATATGCTCATAGTCATAATAAAGGACCACTTTACCTTTGTCTTCCCCTTGTTCACCAATAACCCAGGCATCTTTTGCCAGCATCTCTTCTTTCAGGAGGCTTGTCAGGATGTACTGAAATCTCTCGGAATCAAGGTTGGCACCTACTCCAATTACTCTGCTTTTGGGAAATGAGCTCAGCTTCCATGACACAAATGTCATTACTTCAACTAAATGTGAAAGAAAAATATGTTGCCCATGAAGGACCACTCAAAATTCAACACAACTGCAAATTATGAATTATAGTTACAAAAAACTCTAGAGCAAGTTGTTTACTTTAGAAAAGGCCTAAGCATGTAAGAACATAATATACAACATATTGGTAGTTTATTTCAACCTAAAACACCAAGTCAGGTAGGGAGGAAATGAAAAAATAAGAATAGCGGTAAGAGAACAATAAGGGCTGTCTCCAATGCATTACAGGATGGCTTGCACTTACTTCTTTCCCTTTCAAGTGGTGATTTTGATTTGTCTTAGTTCACAGTACCACTGACCTGGAAGATTTAAACCTCCTACCAAAATCTAGCTGCAATATTTACTATCACCACTGTACTTTGTATATTAATACTTTGAGTGTGATCATATGGCACATTACACACATGGATCTATCCTTCTTGCCCAGGAGAAATGTGTACATAAAACTCACAACTGACAAGACAACACCAATGGATGATAATGCTGCAGATACAGCCAAGTTGAAACTACATACAGAAACACACAGAAATACATACCTGTTATACAAAACAAAGTATACTATTTTCTTTTATCTTGGTAACAGTAAAGAAAAAACCCTCAAAGACAGTGTCCTGCTCAAAGCTGAAAAGGAAAACATCTTTCAGAGTAGCAAGAATTTTTGACTAACCAGGTGTATTAAAAATACATTAACTGCTGAAAACAGGCCAAAGAAAAAGCCAGATGAGGGACAGAACATTATGCAAAGTACCTAGATACCTGGATGAGAAGCAACAAGGAGAACAGCATTCTGACTGTAGTGTGATATTGCTGGAATGATTCCTCTGAACAAATCCACATTGCTTTGTACAACTTCGAGGTAAGTCTGAGCATTCCCCAGAGAATTAACTGTAAGTACCACAACTTTTGAATCAGCTGAGGCAGAAAAATCTGAAAATATAAAGAAAACATGGGTTTGAAATTTATGTCATTCTCTTGAGTTTCAGATGCAAAACCAAGAGCCGTTCTAAAGCCTGAACTACAGCATCCAGCTTAATTAGGGATTCTTCACCTCCTGTCCTCCCTACATCTCTCAGCATGGATTTTGGGGCACTTCCACAGCACCTGTAAAACACAGCTCTCCCACAGAACTACTTTCCTGTTTTATAGTTGCCAAACACAAAAGGCAGACTGCAAGGTTACAGAGCAGAGACCAGAAAACATCTAGATAGCTTTGCCAGATAAGCTTTTCCAAGTTCTCTTGGCAAGAGAGAAAAAAGAAAAATCGATGAAAAGGCTCCTAAATTTTTATTCCAATTGTTAAAGAAGGGGAAAGACTTTTATTCCTTTATCTGAAGCTTCTTCTATAATTTTTGATCTTATACTTCAATCAAGGACATGTAGACAACTGTGAAAAGCACTCCAAAAGTCTATTTATTAACTCAAATAAAAGTATTTATTATCCCAAAGAAACACACATCCACCTTTGCTGCAAGAATTTGTAAGTCTAAGCTGCCTTGAGCAGGTACCTGAATATCTGAGTACCACACAGGTGATCAGGCTGGACACAGAAAAAAGGTAATTTGACTGTTGCACCACTTTTGGAACCAGCTGAAGCCAAAGCAGAGGCCTAATGCACTGACGAATGGGAAGTATACTAAACAGGATATAATTAATACCAGCTTGCCCCAAACCTAGATGTAAACATATAAACAGGTGACAGTGTATAAGAATTTTGTAATAACAGCACAGCGAGCAACAACATATAAGCTTCTTATACAACAGCTAAATGTAAACATGCAACAGGCAACCACAAAGGCACCACAGATTTGTGGTACAGTTGCACAACCAGGGCTCAGGAAAAAGAGCGTGCTAGCAGTAAAACCTGCAAGATAAGATCAAAGAATGTGCAGCAGGCAATGTCAGGTGCAGAACAAGCAACAAAGATACCTGGTGGAACCAGAACAAATCTCTGTCCCCAAAATAAGATAAATTAAAAGAGAATCACAAGAAAACCCCTCATTTTGTCTTGCAGAGTGTGCAAGAAACATGAAAACATGACACACGAGCAAGAAAGAATGTTGCGCAATTCAGTTTCAGCTTCCCCTGTGGCAGAACTTCTGAGCTGCATCACCTCAACCTCTGGAACCATCACAGACTGTAGCCATAATCACTCATTGCAGAGACATGGCATTGACTCTGTTGAATTAAATGCTCACAGCTGACTGAGGACAAGCTTATTAAGAACGCATTGTTTGAATATGTGGTGACAGTGATTAAGGACTAACTACTGGCCATGTGCATGTTTAATGAACATCAACCTAAGAAAGCAGCACTTTGAAACATACCTTTATTTGTCAACCTTTTGAACACTGCTCTCCCAGCCTTCTGCAATTCCTTAAGACATATATTTTTCCCCCTCCCTTCCCATGACACTGAAATTCTAGCTTGGCTTCTCTATATTTCTGCATGACTCCAATTTCAGCATTAGTCTCTTACCTGCAAGTACAGACTCCCATACCTCCACCTCTATAAACAGAATGAAAAAAAGCCTGAAAAAAAAGCTTTCAAGCTTTGCTGAACTTTCCCTTCCCAATTTTACCCTGACAGGGAAAAGCAAGAAGCTATGAAAAGAAAGTATGTTTTAAAAAAGACAGCCTTTGTGTCTCTGTCTCTCCCCAGCTGTCCTGCTCTCATTGAAATGAGCACAAGCACACATAGTACAGCACTCACTCCTGCTCCAGAAACATCTCATACCTTTGCTGATCTCCACATTTGGCACAGCAAAAATCTCCAAGTCCATGGTCCCTCCTTTTGCCGCACCTTCAGAAAGGTCCAAAAGAACCACCTTGTCTGCAACACCCTGTATGAATAAAAATAATGCAGATCAACAGTAAAACAAAACAAAACTTGGTCTTGTGGTAGTGAGGGATAAAACCCAAAATTCCTCCCATTTCATTGTTTGCTGTACTGTGTACAAATCAAACAAAATTAATGGTCAAAATTACAGCCAAATCACAAGAAAAAGGATTTAGTTTAGGAAGTCTAACTGGAAAAAACCACATTACAAAACAAACAAACAACTCACAAAACTATAACTGGGAAGTTTTAAATCTTGTTGTTACCGTTGTCTCTAACATATAGGTGTAATGAAGTACAGACCATTTATAGACTATCCTTTTCCAGGGAACCAGGAGTTCCCAATTGTAAGAGGCTGCCACTCAGGCAAGAATCCTTTAACTAAGGATTTTCAAAGTAAGTGAATTCAATATTCAACCCCTTGAATTTAAAAAGCTGACTGAGAAACCAAGGCAGAAAACTAACACTTTCGAGTGTCCATAAAATAACTGAAGAGACAAATGACATAAGCAGTGACAGTTGTTAAAACTGACGAGGTATTTCTTAGTGTCAGATACTAAGAACTAGGTTGGAATCCTCTCTATTAATCAGGTCTGTTGCTATTTTTAATAATTATGTACCTTTGCTGCAACTGCTAGTACACATGCAATGCCAAGATCCCCAGCTCCAACAACAGTAATTTTGTTAGACCATCCTTCGTTTTTGCCTCCAGTTTTATTCCTTGATTTCACATCAGTGTCTCCTACAATTGAAAGAAAACCACAAATTTAGGTGCTGGTCCACACTGTATCAATGCACGTATTGCTGCTTCATAAGGGATCATAGTTGTGCCACAGCTAAATCAAGTTACATAAACTTTTTCAAAACAGTGGTCAAGCCTGACCACAGAAAATTCATCACAACTTGCAAGGTGTAAAACTCAATAATTCCTCTCTAGACAGGAATGTTTTTTCACTAAGTAGAAATAGATTAGCACAACAATAGCAAGAAACTAGACACTAATACCACACAAACAACACTCCCTTTGCTACTGTTACAGGTGTGAATACATACCATGGTCATAAAATTTGTAAAATATAAACCATGTAGTCTTCTTTGTGACACCAAGTAATGACAATAAATGAATATATTTTATAAGAACATATAAAATATGTTTTATATAGAGACAAGTACGTGAAAACATTCCCACCTTCAGTAATCTTCGCAATATAGGAGAGCAGTTCTGACTGCCTGGCTGCATCAGAAGATGACAGCGAGTACAAAGGGAGCTCTTCCTCAAACTTTGCAATCATTTCCTTGATTAATCCAATGACAGTTGATTTAGGCTGGAATATAGCAAAACAGAAGACAAAACAGCTGACTAGCTATTTCATATAGTGGTATCAGCTGTGAACTGCCATAGCTGTACAAAATTTCATCAAATTATATTTAGTGACACCCTTAACATTTACAAAAACACTTAAGGGAAAGAAAAACATCACTTTTTGAGAAGCTACTTTCCAAACAGGAGTATGGATTAAAAGGAATTTAACAAAGAGGAATTCTAAAATTGAAATTACCAGTGCTACTAATTTTTGAAGGCATCCATGAACATATGGAAGCCTTTGATATAGCCACATCCAGTATTATAAAAGGGACAAATCCTAGCTAAAAGAAAGATAGTTCAGTCTTCTCATGTGAGCTTAACTGCCCAGAGTTAGGGCAGTTCAGTCCTTCAGGCAAAACACACAGTGAAGTCAGGAGAAGTTCTCATAGAAATTTCTAGATCAATAATGTAAAATACAGCCCATTCATTTCAGAAATCTGTCATTCATTAAGTCATTTTCACTGGTCTGGCACTCATATTTAAGTGAGTAATTTAATATAGTGCATAAAATCATTTAGCAACGGCAGTTATTTTTGAATCTCTGTGCTGTTTCAGGGTTCTGCTAAGAGACATACCCAAAAGGTAGAAACTTCCATTGAACTTTCCTGAGAGCTACTCAATTGCTCTACTATTACTCACTATTCACAGCAACAAAGTATCATGAGGCTTATATTGCTTTGTAAAGAAGCAGTCCCTTTTTTCTTCAGCTTAAAATAATTTTCCTTAAAATCAGTTGCAACTTCCTTTACAAGCTTCAGACTGCCTGAAAGCGCCGTATGATACCATGCATTATTCCCAAATATTTCCCTCCCCTGTCAGCCACTCCACCTCTTACATGGCTCCAGTTCTGCAGGTAGGGCAAATAAATCCTCCCACGTGCATCAACATGCTTTCCCACTGAAATGCCCATGTTTGCAGTCGGCTTCAAGAAGCAAATGGGGGGAGCAAAGGGATGAGAATCCAGAAGCCACAGACGAATAGGTATGTTGTAGGAATTACCTGTTCAACACAAAATAAAAGCCATTACTAACTTCTGCACTGGGAAGAGGCACTGAAGAACAGTCGTGTGTGTGATGTGATTCACACTTCATAATAACAAAGGAAAAAAGCCTGACAGATCACTTTCCACATTCACACTGAAAAGTATTTATATTATTTAGGCTGATTAATAAAACCAGATCTGTCTGGATCAACTTGAAGTGCTACTGATTGTGTCTTTCTTAATATAAAGCTTTGTTATTGTTTTGCTTCCCAGAGTCCTCTATCAGGCAATGTGTCCCCTTTTCCCAGCAAAGAAAACTTACAGGTGCCATTTCATACTTACCATTAGAACCAAAAATGCTGCCTACACAGTCTCAAACTACACCATTTTTTTAGTAGTTAGTTTACTTATTTAATTAATACCACCTTATTTCAGCATCTGTACATTTATTTATGCAGTAGAAGGGGCTTCTGTCAATTCAAGCAAAATCCTTTCTAGCCCCCTTTAAAGACTGCACAGTGTACTGTTAAGAGGCAGCACCCCACACATTTTACAATTAGATTCATAACTGGAAAGAAAATTACATTTGATTTATCTTACCATATTTCACTGGAACAGTACCACTAAAATTCAGGAGGTCCTTCTGGGATCCATCCTTGAAGGCTGAAATGAAAAATGTCATTTTAAAAAATAATAAATCCTTTCCAACCTGGCATGGCAATCCCATCCACAACTACCAATACACAACAGTGATTTTTCTTTAGAAATCAAAGACACTGATCCTGAAAGAACCAAGACTGGAATGTTACTAAGGTTCCCCCTCCCCTTTTAAATACTTCCTTAATGGAATCTTAATGAAAATTGCATTGGTACAACTAAGTACATCATTAGTCTGAAAATCCCTTGTCCTAGGTAATTCTGATGTTGTAGGAATTTCCAGTCATGCTGAGGGATTCTGGAAGTCACACTCTAGAAGCTGAAGACATCAAAATGCTTTCAATACAATAATAAAATATGGGGAAAATGGTGTTAGTTACAAAGAATTTAAAACATCAGTCCTCTGTAACTACTGACAAGCTGAAATAAAATGAGGCAAATGAGTTGCTGAGGTGTTTATATGTATGCACTCTTGGAAGAGCATTCAGGAGCAGTTACAGGTCATGAGATATTTTACTGCTAGTCAAAATAAAGATAGGAATACGACTGAAAGATATTCACATTCTATTACACACAGTCTGCATTTATGGCAAGTAAGAATCCCCACAATTAGTTCAGAGTAACTGTATCACTACTCACTGTATGTGTTCATGGAGAATGTGAAGTTTGGGTAGGCCTTGCTAACATTCTTCAGCTCTTCAATGGTCAGGTCTCTGAACTTATACTGCGAGGAGGGAGAAAAAAAATAAGAAAAAAAGTTTCACTTCAAAGGCTTCTTTCATTACAAGAGATAGGGAAAAGGACACGAGAAGGCAGAAATACAAGAAGGTGAAGGTAATAATTACTTGTAGTATTAAAAATAATTTTGATGTGAAATAAATTATCAAAAAGAACTGATTACAGAAAAGCTTTAAAGATATCACAGGTGTCTTGTTCTTACATAAGAATTCAAATTCTGAACATCATTCCTTATATACCATTTTTTCCCCTTTACAGCTGTGTGAGTAGAGGTTTAGTAAAATTTAGTCTCCTGTGCACACAATAATTAAAACAATATAAAAATATAAACCTCTTCAAAAAAGGAGGTTATTTTATTACTGACACAGTAAAACTCACATCCACCTGCACACATTTTAGAAGAGTTTTCCTAAGATGCTGATTTCCACAGACATATTAAATGTGTAAGTAATTAGCCCTTGGGAATTTTTTTCCCAGCTTTAAGCTGTCCTTGAGAGGTGAGAAAATGAACCACTGCTGCTTCATCGAGACTGTCGCCAGCCAGTCCTGTAACTGAACTTCCAAGAGATTTGCATCCTCCCACATCCCGAAGTTATGAAGAGTATTTTCCATTTCCTAGATTAGAGCTTCTGCTCCTCATTTAGAAAACCTGGAGTTGTTTTTTTGGAACCCTCGCCTAAGCAAACAAAACTGCTGCCTGACAGTGGCTTAAAAAGCTGCTCACTGCCCTGGAATAATTGTCACAGAGTAGTAGCTAAAATCGAATTTCTCTTCAGTCTGTCACCCCAGCAGCAATGCTACAGCTACAGGCATGGCACAATTATTTTCCATTTTGTACAGGAAAACACAGACCTGGTGAAAACAAATACCTTTCAATCAGCTTCTGCCCATCACAGCATTCTGCAAAGTCATGCAGTGAAAAAAAGAAAAAAACAATAGAAGAATCAGATGTTCCCTAATTAGGAATGTCTACAGAACTTACACTTACGACACTTTTTGGAAGCGCTGATACATCTGGTTGTGAAACCAGAGTCATCATTCCCCAGCTGGCCACCTTCTATTTGTAATGCAAAACGAAGCATTGCTATCAAATAGTTTGTTCTTTTCTAAAGACCGGAGGATTTATGAGGTGACTCAGATACAGACCTTCCTCATTTCCCACCCAAAATTATTTGGCATGCCCGAAACTTAAATACGCCCACCGCAGTTTCTCACATGGAAATTAAAACGCTCAGAGCAACGCTGCAACAACACGTCTGAGCTCCTAAGGCGTGGAGGCGCTAACGCGGGAAATGCCACACAAAAAGCAAAGTAATCAATTCCCCGATGGATTGATAACTCCTGAGTGAAGAGTAAGGTTTTCAGCCGTGAGGCACGTCCTGAACCACGGGGAGAAAGTGACGCGTGACGCAATTTATAAGCTCGGATACAGCAGAACAGCGCAGGGGACGGGACGGGACGGGACGGGACGGGACGGGACGGGAC
>VZRJ01006988.1:0-21348 GCA_013397565.1 Ptilonorhynchus violaceus
TGACTTGTTAAGTAAATAGAAATCCCTACACCTCTATGTTCCCACTGTAAAAGAGATGTGAACGCCACAAAGTACTTCAGCTGGCTTAAAACCATTTTCCCAGCACCAAGCCTGTCTCCCCTAAGCTTTATGCACAAGAAAGGTAAACAAGCACAGCTCCAGCCTAAGTTGAACAGCCTTTTTTGACATGTTGACTTGATTATTTCTGCCTACTTCCCCAAGCTTTCCAGCTCATACTGACTTAGCTTCTTTCAGATGAAACCTCTGGCAAAACTGCCTCTTGTGTTTCAAGGTCCTTAAAACTCACTCTGTTGTCTGCCTCAATGTCAATTATTGCTTATTTACGAAAGGAAAGGAAAGGAAAAGCAAAACACACCGACTCAGACTCATGAAATAATGAATAGACAGAGTTCCACATTCATAAATAAAACAACATTCTTCCTATAGCTCTTACATAATCTTAAGGGGTTGTTTTGTTTTAAATCTGGCACCATTTTAGTAGGTCTTTTTGTTCTACTACTTTTGTGCTACTTTTAAGTAGGAGAGGTGTTTGACAAGTGAATCTTCAGTGACAACTACTGCAGCTTTTATTGACTTTTTAGAAAATATTGAGCTAACTCAAAATTGCTGATCTGAAGAACACTTTGAACATAAACTAAAACAATAGGTGACTGGTACATGTTGTGTGAGAATTTATTTAATTTTGAACCCAATAGAAACCCATGGCCAAACCTAGACACACTTAAATGCTGTTGGAAAATCTCTTCCCTCCTTGGAAAGGACATAATCCACCTCTGGGCTTGATTCCACCACACTCACACAAGTATAATTTGCCGCAGTAATTTATAATGGTGCATAAATTTGTAATCAGGCTGGTTTCCCAAAGCTGTTCCTGTTCACTTGAGGAAATGT
This sequence comes from Ptilonorhynchus violaceus, assembly GCA_013397565.1. Classification (NCBI taxonomy): domain Eukaryota; kingdom Metazoa; phylum Chordata; class Aves; order Passeriformes; family Ptilonorhynchidae; genus Ptilonorhynchus; species Ptilonorhynchus violaceus. The sequence continues at coordinate 913 of VZRJ01006988.1, forward strand.
GACTCTCTGAAGAGCAGAGCCATGCAAGGANCCCCATTTTATGGATGGGGATATATACATGCAGAAATGTCAAAGGGACATTAGCTGGGTTTAGTCAGCACATTTCCTGGTAACCTGTTCTCTACCTCATGCTGTCTCCTGTCATATAAGCTGCTGTTCTCCCTTTCTTTTTGTGCAAAACTATATTCTGCTGGCTTGGGCCAAAGGAGAAATTACTCCAAAGTCTCCAAGGGCTCAACATAACCAAAGTCTGCAGTACTCACCATCAGGGGTGCATTAAATACCCTGTGCTGTGATAGAAAGGGTATCCAGTGGGAGCCCACTGGATTTTATTTAATAACCCAACAGTGAAGTTTCCTTAATGAGGCTGATGACAAATTTGCTTTTATTTCTTTTACTAAATATTGCTAAAACCCAGGAGATGATCCCATTAAAAAGTCAGATAAAACACCAGGGGAGAGATCTGCCTGCCTTTGACCTCAAACAACGGGCAAGAACTGTTGGGGCTCTGAGGGCAACTCTCCAACACAGTGAGACAGTGGATCCTTCCCTAAAATAAACACCAAGGCAGCCATACCAACAGAGCAGACTCGAGTTTTATAATCCCTTTGCTAGTTTAAATCTCCAGATGAGTTATTATATTGCAACACATACAAAATTAGCATGTCATGACCCTCCAATAGCACTCTGAAAGAACACAGGAGTATGGGGAAGAATAAAGAAAAATGTTAGTGACTTTTCAGTCTTAAGTGAACTTCATTTGCCTGCTTTCTGAAAAAGAAAATCTTCGGGTACTCCCAAAATCTAAAAGAGAATTTGACTTTTTGAGACCTTCTCGCTCTCTACAATTACCTGGAAGGAGGGTGCAGCCAGCTGGGGGTCAGGCTCTGTTCCCAGGCAACAAGAAAAAGGACAAGAGGAAACGGCCTCAAGCTGCACCAGGGGGGGTTCAAGCTGGACATCAGGAAAAATTTCTTCACAAAAAAGGTTGCTAAACATCAGAAGGTGCTGCCTGGGGACGTGGTGGAGTCACCATCTCTGGAGGTCAAGAAATGATTGGAAGTGGAACTGTGCCTTAGTTGGTGTTCAATCAAAGGTTGGACTTGATGACCTTGGAGGTCTTTTCCAACCTTAATGATTATATGGTCTGTCCTATGATTGTTTTAGTTGAGGGTTAACTGAATATGGTATGGACTCAGTGACTGCTGAGTTCCCTCCTGCTCCACAAACATCCCCAAATAAACTGTCTTTGAACACCAGGCTGTCCTGCAGGTGAGGCAGGAGGTATGAGATGTTCTCGTGTATTTTTAACTTTTTCTCAGAGTAGGTTTGTGACTTGGAAAAATTGTTTTTCGTTGTGTCTCGGTTTCCCACAAAGAAAACAAGACTTGCAGCTGGTGCCCATGGCAGCTGTGCTGCCATGAACACAAAGAGGACGAGAAATTTTAATTCTGGACTGTGTAAGGGGAGATTTCAGCCCCACTCACATTTTGCAGTGGTTTGCTTGACTGTGTAAAATTCCAGGTAACTGGGCATGAGGCTTGTTGCAGTGACACTGCTGGACAAAGGAAACACATCCCAGTGCTTTTGTCTCCTAGAGCCAAACTCTGCCTTAATTTTCTCAATTTAGGGTTACTAAACATTTCCCCCGCAAACTCCCTTTGCCACATTTCTCTGATGTGAGCCAGCAGCTTGTCTGTTTTATGTCTATTTGTGGCTGATATGAACTGTGACACATCCAGAGGATCCTTTACAATTCCTGGTGACGAGGAGGGCTGTGAGCAGCAAATTGTGTCACATATATTTGTCAGCTGCAAAGCTGAAACTGATAGCAGGGTATGAATAGAGCTGATAGCCTCATCTCTAGCTGATACTTCATGTGGCAGATCATGTTTCTGGGGGCTCCTTTGCTTGCCCCAGGGATGGCTAGGAAAAAAGTCCTGCTGCATCCTGGTGAAGATGTGCTCATGGTGCTCAGGGCAGGTTCAGATTGGATAACAGGAAAGATGCCAGCAAGGCTGGTATGTGCAAAATGCACTATCAGTAAGGTACTAGTGATGGCAATAGCTGCTATGGGAGGGTGAAAAGGAGGAAAAAACATTACTCACCTTGGAGGTCAAGCCATCACTTGGCATCTCTTGCAGGAGGACAGAGGAAATGTCATCCCACCCTCCCCAGTCTGGACCTGACTGAAAAGGGAATTAAACCAGCTTTTAAAATCCCTGGAAGACATTGCAGCACTTTACATTCAAGTTGTCAGTCAGGCAGATGCATTCCTTAAATGCCCATGATTAGTACTCTTCCCCAATTAGCAGGAAAAGAATCACAGCTCTTGTGCGAAGTGGCTATGGAGACACCCATTAATTTCCATGGGCTTGAATGTAAACACTAATGAACAACTCCAGCTAACTTCCCAGGGAGACTCACTGTGAGTGTGCAGGTGTCCTTGTGTGCCTTTGTCACAGGGAGAGGTACAAGGTCCCTCTTTCTCTCCCTGAGACAAAAGCAATCAGCTTCAGAGCCACCATCACCATCAGATTCCAGCTGCACAATCCTTGAGAAGCTGCTTGACCTCTTGGGAGGGTTTTTTGCTTTCTAAACTCAGTGGCAGAAGGGGAAGGGAAGGATGATCACTGCCTCTGCAAAGTAGTTGAGAACAACAGCAGCACCTCTTGCTCCCAAGAAACTCATCACCCTTTGATGATACCCTGCCCCATCTGGGAGCACACACAGAGGGAAGAAGAGAGTTCTGGGCTCTGGCATGGCCCCAAGGAAAAGAGAAAACACCAGGCAAAAAGGAAAGAGAAGCTGTGCAAATGAAGAGTCAGCATAAACAAAGTGTATCAGCCCAGGCAAGAGGCTGAAGCATGACTGCACTAAACAAATCACAGTGGAATCAGCAACTGGCAAAGTAATTGGCGTTATTGCAGCTGATGGAAAATTTCTGATGCCGCCTGTGTTCGCTTTCGAAACTCTGCTCAGACATTTAATTGGCTCAGCTCTCATCGAGATGATTGCTCTTTTTGTCCTTCTGGAGCGTATCAGGCCTGTATCTGCAGACAGAAACTTTCGGATGTGCTTCCCTGGCTCCGTCCACCAGCTATGGGATAGGGAATGGGGTTTTGCACAAACTAAGCAAGGCAAGGGAAACGTGGAGGTGAACGGGTCTGGCCTAAATCATTTCAATCTCTGTGTTACCCCAGTTCTTTCTAAGTTCAGCCCTGGCACTGCCAAACAGTCCTAATCTTGCAGCACCTAAAATACCGCGAGTTAAGTGCAGGGATAAAAATTGCATGTGGTGATGTCAGCAAAGTGTGTTTTGGTGCTTTAGTTGCAATACAGGTAAAATTGCTTTCTCTGTCACGTACAAATGCTCCTGTGAACACCCTCTGGCACATTAATCACACTATTTCACAAAATCATGGGCTGGTTTGGGTTGGAAGGGACCTTCAAGACTATTTCATTCTACCCTCCTGCCATGGGCAGAGACACCTTCCACTAGAGCAGGTTCCTCTGAGCACCATCCACCCTGGCCTTGAACACTTCCAGGGATGGCAATAAAATGTTAATAATGCCTGAGTGTCTGTGCTCAGGGAGCACTTCTCCCTCAACTTGCTAGACTCTCTTGCCAAGGCATCCGCATCCTATGAACCACTGTCCAGAAAACCAACTCTTCCCTACAAGTCAGGCCTACATGGACAAAGGAAATTTCGGTCACAGGCTTCAAAGTTTCCCCCCAATGTTTTATAAAAGCCTCACAAAATCATTAATCTGCAGGGAGCAGCCAGGCTCTCAAGGTATATGAAGCTGGGGAATGGTGCCTTTTTAAGCTTTCACCAGAAAAAAGAGCTTGTCTTGGTGCTGAGGCACAGATTCAGCTCTGGTTTTACCTCTGCTCCCTAGGTCTAGTCTTGGCCAGTTGATCTGCCCCTTAGAGGACAACCAAGTCTGGGAGCAACAAGCCCTTTCCCTGGCCAGGAGATGTGTCTGTAGGGTGGACAAGGCTGTGGAGGAAGGATGTTATTGCCCACTTCCCTCCTTTCCTCCTCAAGTGTGTTGAGAGCTGCATGACCACAGGCTGCCTTGGTGCAAAATGCCAGGGTGGCTGTGGCTCTGCTGCCCTGTGCAGGGATGCTTCCTCAATTACCAGGGAATCATTTTTGAGTTCTTCCTGGAAGCAGTGGGAATATTTTTGAACGTGCTTAATTGATTTGTTCATCGGCTGATTTCACTGGGATAGGATCCATTTAGGCTTGCAGCTCGTTTCCAAGGAGGAGGGATCCCAGGGAGGCTCGTTTGTCACATCTTCTGTCATTGCAAATCTGAGGCAGTGCCACGCCGGGAGAGTCCCCGTGCCAAAGGGAGAGGACATTTGGCAGCACGGCTCCCAGAGATTTCTGGAGCTCGTTGACACCAATCTTTTTGTTTTTCTCTAAAAGAAAAACCCCACACTGAGAAGTGACCTGGCGTGTGATAGCAAAGGACAAGCCGGAGGACTGGGAGGGACAGGATGGCCCTGCCACAGCGGGGATTGTGTGGCTACACCAAAATGTGGCCCCTCAAGGCCTGCAGCAAGGCCACCTGTAACAACAGAGCAAAGCAGCTTGGGAACCCCATGGGTTCCCAACTCAGAGCCCAGAAGGATGGCGTCAGGATTAAGTCCCTGCTCCAGGACTTTCAGAACCCTCCCGAAAGCACAGAGTTGAAGAACAGGAACATTTTAAACAAGCAGGTGCTTTTCCATCCAAAAAATTATGGGTGACCCAGTGCCACAGTCAGCTTTTACAGGGACTTCCAGTTTTGCCCTCATGACTCTGGGCCTCCCTGGTTGATGCTGCTGCTGCTGCTGACAGGCACCAGCACAGGACCTGGTGAGTCCTACAGAGCCTCAGAAGACTCAACCCAAACTGCCCTGGAAGCAAATGTGAGACCAGAAGACAACAGGAAGCACAGAGGAGGTCAGCTCTTTGGTCCTCTATGCCAAACAGGTCTCACAGAAAACCCCGCTAGAAAGAGCAGACAGACAATGCCCAGTGACAAAAATGGAAGGAAAACACAGGCAGCCTCATGTTACTTGCTTTATCTACCAAGCTGAATATTTTCCCTTCCAGTTACCACTTCTCTGGCAGAGAAGAAAAATCCAGTGCTCAAAAAACCAATTGAGTGCTCCAAAAACCAATCCCTTCATCTCAGTTTGGTGCCAGCCCTTGATTCACATCCCGTAAGAGACCATCTACTAAGGGGTAAATCTTCCTGCTGGGGATGCAGTGTACTCCTGGGAGGGGATTTAGAAAATTGAGGTCTGCTGTGCTCTGTGGCCACAACCGAATCACCTCACTCTGGTTATTTTCTATTTTCTGAAATAGGCATAGTGTTATGCCCTGCTTTCTGAGATGATGAAGTTTATGTGTGAAAAGCATGGCATAAAAACTAAGTATTGTCACATAAAGCAAAATGAAGCTATACAAAGAAACCAAGCTAGTGTGTGTGCCATTAAAATCCTGACACTGGGTGCTAGAAGTGGCTTGAATTTGCTGAGCTACTCCTGCTGTTCCCTTTCATCAGGCACGGGAAAATACTGCTTTGCAGATAAACATTGTGATGTGGTCAATGTCCAGAATTTAATGAAGTCCATGACAACAGATGAAAATTCAGCTTTCATTAGTTTATGAATGCCTTATTCATTTTAGGTTGGTTTTTTTGTTGTTTTTTTTTTTTTTTAAATTGAGAAAGAATGTTTTCCCTAAGCAAGTGCCAAGTAAGAGAGTAAACATCTTCTGCTCACACACCTTCATCTCCTCCCCAGGGCTGTCACTCCTGCAGGGAAAAAGGCTCTCATTACGCCAGCCTTGCCCACAGTCCTCTTGCAAACCTCTCCCAGCGAGATGCACCCAACCCTGGCAACAGCTGGCCACAGCTGGCCGTGCCAGTGGGCTCTGCAGGGCCTTTTCCCACTCCTGCCTGCCTCTGCAGGGTTCTTCAACTCCATCTTCACCTTTTATTGTCACACACTCTTTGGGCCAAGTACAATAATATATTTGCTTTATGATGCTCTGACTATGACAGGGATTTTATGGACTGCCACAATACCATCTTCATAACTGTGGCCATGCTGCTGATTAAAGGGGTCACACTGGCAGCAAGGGAATCTATAATGTCTTTATTTGTTCGCAGGAAGGATACACCAGGAGTTCAAGTTTCTTTCTCCAGCTTTGGATACTTGGTGCTTTGATCCTGATCACCTCTGAGAATAAAAGGGGAATTTAGCTCTTAAGTGTGGTTTTGTCACTGGTGTCTCAGTTAACACCATCCATAAAAGGATCATTTTCTTTGTTACATGGGACAAGGCTGAGACCACAGAGCTGAAATAGGAGTAGAATGATAAAAACTGTATTATTTTAGCTAAAAAGGGACAATCATTAACCATGTAAATAAATGAGTGACTATTGGGTTTTAGTAACACAGTCTATTCTTCATGAAGAGTGGTGAAGAGAAAATGTTTCAAGGCTTCAGAAAGATTTTTTTCTTTTTTAGTTGGAGAATTACACATCCTGGTGTTTCAGCAGTACAAACACCTGCTGACAGTATGATTGCAAAACAGGAGATTCTTGAGGCTGCAAGAAAACGGGCACAAAGAAGAGAATCCTGTTGTCAAGTAAAATATCTGGAGGCTGTGGGTCTGAGTGTGTGTTTTTTTCTCTGACTTCTAAAAGCATCACATCCTCAAATTCAAGCAAGCAGATGGCTACCAGAAACACTCTGAAACCAACAAGCTGCTTGCCTTGGACACATCATTTTGGTGTCTTGGCCTCTCTACTCTCTCACTGATTGTTATTTCATTTGGGTTTGATCCAAGGCAATTGGAGAGGATTTTAAAGTCACCGATGACCCCTGAACCTCAGTGACGGCATTTTGGAGCATTTTATCTAAAAGAGGAGATAAGGGCAGAAATGGCCATACAGTCACCATCCAATGGAAGAAAAAGATAATAATGACATAACTTGTGGTTTCAGTCTCAGCTGAAGTAAGCTGCTGAGGCTGTGCAGAGAAGAGCTGATACTGGTGGAGGGAGAAATGTTTGGAGAGCGTGCAACCATGGCACCACCTCTTTTTATTGACAGTACACAGCTACAGCTGATGACAGCTTCAGCCCTACCTTCATGTTCTTGCAAAGCAGCAATCCTAAGTCACACCTGCTCCTGGCTGAGTGTCTGAATTTTTGTGTCTTGCCTCAGAAAGAGCATAGAAATGTAATCTGTGATGGGAAGTCGGGTCTTAGGGATTGCCAGAAGATAAAGAGCCTTGCGTTCATTTTCCCTGCAACTCTGACTGCTCTTCAATCCTGACCTTGACTGCTCCCAGTAAGAGATAACACAAATCTCATTCTTCACGTAGACTTCCCAAGATGTTGTCTTGAGCTTCATCTCGCAGGTGCTAAATGGCTTTTCATGCAGGAGATAAGCTGAAGTTCTCTGATGGAGGATAAGGCTGATAAATTTGCTCCTTGGGAGCCAGGGGACGATGTGGGAAAGGGCACCTAGGAGAGAGAACCAAGCTGGTAGCACAGTGGGTCGTGATGACACTGAATCCACCTTCCTGAGGAGAGGGGCAAGGCACTGCAGAGGGTACCAATTCTCCTGATGCCCCCTTCCTAAGACATGTGGAAGGAAAGGTTTTTTTCCTCCCTCAGGGCCTCTCATGGATTCCTTCCAGCCATCTGAGGCTCCTGCTTTTACACTTCCATAGTTGCCCTGCACCTTTACCCAGCCATGGTGTCATGGTGTGGCCATTCCCCCTCACATGCCTACATTTCCCGCTTATCCTCACCAAGGTTATGCTCTACTCATATCCAGGTTCTTACTTCCCATCATTCTTATTGAACCACAGGCACTTATTAAAGAATTGGGAGCATCTTCTTGTGCAGCTGCTGCTCAAACACAAGGGACCAGGACTATAGTATTCCTTTATGAAGAATTCAGTGACAACTAATTTTGGTGGCACATAGATAAAATACTGATTTAATTTATCTGGATTTAGTAAAATCTGAAAAGAGCTTGCAAGAAATCATGCCTATACCTTAGTTAATGAAATGCTGGGCTGCTTCTGGGAAGGCTGACAATTGTAAAACCAATCTGCCAAACTTTCATTCACAGCTTCATTGCAAAGTCATTACAGATATGACAAAAAATGCCCAACTCACAGAGGTGTGTGTGAACACACATGTGAGAATGGGAAGCACCACATTTTCTTCCTCCCAAGGCAACCTGGCAGCCTGGAGGGGACAGGAGAACAAGGAACAGATGCTCTTGATGCTGCCAGCAACACTCAATGTTGGAGGACTTTTTTTTTTCTCACCTGAGAACTTTAGCCTGAAATCACCTCTGCAGGTAAACCATACGAGCCTTCACTGCTGATGGTGCTCATGATGCTTGGAGAAGGCTGGCAGAGGTCTCAAGCCATCCATCCACAGCCCATCTCACTTTTCCCATAGCACCACGGAATGGCTTCTGTTGGAAGGGACCTTAGAGATCATTTAGTCCAGCCCCTCTGCCACGGGCAGGGACACCTTCCACCAGACCAGGTTGCTCCAAGCCCCGTCCAACCTGGCCCTGAATATGTCCAGGGATGCGGCAGCCACAGCTTCTCTGCGCAACCTGTGCCAGGGCCTCACCACCCTCACAGCCAAGAATTCCCACCCAATATTTCATCTAACTCTGCCCTCTGGCAGTGGGAAGCCATTCCCCCTTGTCCTGTCCCTCCAGACCTTTGCCCAGAGTCCCTCTCCAGCTCTCCTGGAGCCCCTTTAGGCACTGGAAGGGCTCCAAGATCACCAGGACACTGATTATTGTGGCTGACCAGGCTGTGCTCTGCACCCTTACGCATACCGGGGCTGATGCAGACTGATTTTACTGGTGCTCTTTGCATCTGGTTTGCTGCACCCAGAAACCACAGAGGGCTGAAATGAATCCATACACATCCTATCTGCTGGTCACCTGTGGCCCAATACCCTTGTGTTTACATTTGTGCTCGTTGTGAGGGTGAGCAGAAAACATTGTTCCCTGGGGAACAGCGATTTCCAAGCGGTGACTCTGCAGGCAGAACGCAGGGTGCTGGCGAGTAATGCCTGCAAAGTTTGATGCCTTGATTTCTGTTGTGTGGATCAATATCAATAGCAATATTGTATTTCCAGAGCTGGCAGAAGTATTGATTATTTGGTATGTAGCTGTTCATTTATACTTGAGAGCAAACTGGGACACTGAAACAATAAATGTGCAGCTGTTAACAAGCAACACAGGACATTGAGTTTCAGTGACACAACTGGGATATCACTTCCTTTGTCTAAAATGGAACATCTTTAACATGTCAAAAATATAATTTACTTATCTGACTTACTGCAATACCTGGGGAAAATACTTTTTCCCCTGAAACCTGCAGTTTAAGGTCATGTTTTCAAATATGTGCCAAATTCAATCAATAATTTCATCCCCACTGTGACCAAACACTTGAGGTATTCTAGAAGGGAAAATGCTTTGTTTGGTATATGTTTAAACAAGTATTAAATCAGATCACCTTGTGCATGAGAAGATTTCAATGAAAGAAAAGATAATGAAACATTACACTGTGGTTGCAGGAGCTGAGCCAGAGTTATTTTTTTCAACGAGGTTTTTAATTCAGTGAGAAAAAGTATATACCTGTATCTATATATGTATATATTTGGATTGGGTGAACTCAAAATAAAACTTTCTTTCTCAAACAAAGGGTTCACTTAAATTTGAAAGACATAATGTTGTATCCATCCATGAGCTGCTTTATTATGAATAAGTGTACAGTTGTCTCCTATGGACACATTTAACTATCAAGGACCAGACCATTGAAAGGAAATTACATAGAACACCAATCTTATGGCTTAAACTTATTGAAAAATGAATCTCCTCCTGGCGAGGGAGAAAAAAAAATAAAAATAATGGGTGACTCCCTCTTGAAGGAAAGAACATCTCAATGACTTACTAATCTCTTTACTTGAGTTTGAAGAGGCTGGGGAGGTGACTAGTAAATATGCAGGAAATGTACCTGTACTATACATTGCCTTTTGGGGGATAATATAGCCTTTTCTCTGCTATCAGCATGGTAAATCCTACAGGCTTAGCTGCCTTAGCAACTGTCTACAATTTGGAGAGGTCAGGATCAAGGGAGGCTGAATCAGCCTCTGATGGTGGCTCTACTCTCCCACTGCTGACAAACGGAGTTTAGAGGGAAGGAGTCCAGTTTCTTAGTTGGGCCTGAGCCTCTTCAGCCAGTAGTAATTAAATGTGCCCTGAAACATTCCCAGGCACGGAGGCCAACTGGCACAGAGAGGTTTGTACCTCTGCTCACAACCGTGTCTTAACTTCCCTAACACAGCAGCTAAATGTGAACAGCTCACTGGGATGAACCCTGATCCGTGCTTAAGGATGATTTAGGAGCTTGCTGGTTGTCATGGACCAAAAGTGTGCTGAGAACTTGGTTTAGTACATTGAGTATACCCAGTTACATTCCCATGAATGTTCCCAGATACTGTTTAACTTTCTTAAGTTACTGTTATGACATCTTTCTTTTCCTGATCAAGATTACTTCTTTCCAGCCAGGAGAAGGGAATTGTATGGCTGTAAATTTGGTTATAACAATAATCCTTTCACTGGCTCATGAAATTGCTCTTACTCAATAAGAAGCATGTTTACTGCTCTCTGCAATCTAAGAATATTTGCAAGAAACCAGATGTGGTGTGTTTAAAATGAAAAAAAATGTTATGCATGGAAAGATTAACTTCATAAACAAATCACTGTCCTCCTTATCCCATTGCACACCACTGACATCTGCCTGATTATGCATATTCAAAGTTTGCTGCTTTTAAGTTGCTGACCCCCAAAAAAGCATCCCACCTCATGTATTTGCCGTATGCTCTCACTATGCTACATTGGTGTGCTGGTTTTGTCTGGGGCAGAGTTCATTTTCTTCCCAGGGGGCTGCCATGGGGCTGTGGTTTGGGGTTTGTGCTGAACACAGGGTTGATAACACAGAGATGTTTTTGTTATTGCTGAGCAAGATTACACAGAGCCAAGGCCTTTTGTTTTTTTTGTACTACCAGGCTGGGGAGGGGCTGGGGGTGCTTGGGAGGTTGGAAGGAGACACAGCCAGGACAGGTGACCCCAACTGATCAAAGGGATATTCCAGACCATGTATATAAAGTGAGGGAAAGAAGGAGGAATGTGGGGATGTTTGGAGTGCTGGTGTTTTTCTTCCCAAGCCACCATCACATGAGATGGGTCCCAGGTCTCTGGAGATGGTTGAGCACCTGCCTGCCCACGGGAAGCAGTGAATTCATTCCCTGTTTTGCTTTGCTTGTGTGCACGTTTTTTGCTGTCCCTATTAAACTCTCTTTATCTCAACCCATGACTCTTCCAGCTTTTAGCCTTCTGTCCCTGACCCTGCTGGTGGGGGAATGAGTGAGTGGCTTGGGGGATAGATGGGTTAAACCACGAAAATTGGGATACCATTAGATGTCCCATAGAAACTTCTGTCCTGACCTGCCAAAGGCAAAGCAAGCCTGTTCCCAAGGACTTCTCTGAGCTACAAGAAGCTGAATGCAAGCTCTTTACTTTGAGAAGAATTGATTATATCAGGGCAGGGGCCATCTGGCAAAAGGTAGAGCGGGATTAACGCGATCCCAGACCAAGAGGGAAGATCTTGGTACTGGTGTCACTGAAATCTGAGCACCCTCCTCACACCCCACAGGGACTCAAGGCAGAGGAGGGAGGCAGAGGAAATATTTTGTGTCAAGACTCTCTTCGCCACACACACCACAAAGCCTTCTCAGCGAACAGGTTTCAAAGCTGCCATCAGAAGCTCTTACTCTGATATGGGAGCTGTTCAGAGGAACCCACCCCTTTGAATGGCCTAGCTCATGACACTTCTAACACTCGGCTGTGAGCAACACCTGTGCACCAACCTACTCATGGTTTGCAGATGGAGCCTGGGAGGGAGCTCCTTACCCTGGTCAGGTGCCTGCATTTCAGCAATGGGACTTCCACCGTGGACAGCCCCAAGGCTGCCATCCACCTTTTGCAGTGTCTGTTTTTCCCAAGGGAAAAGATGGTGGAGGCTTGTGTCCAGGCAGCTGGTGTCACCTCCCAGCCCCTGTTTGGACACCTCTGTGGCCCTGGCAGCAGCAGCTAAAAGCACCCTGTGGGCTCACAGCCTCGATGCTTCACGGGGGCTTCCTGGCTCGGGAGGCTACAATGCCAGGAAGATGGCAGATTCCTTCATGCCAGCGGAATCTAATACCTTATGATCCTATGAGCTAGTGCAAAGGGTGGGAGGAGTGGGAAGCCCAGCAGGCACCTGATTGAAGAGGCTGGGGGAGATGAGAGGAGGCAGTGTCCTGCTGTGCATTTCTCCCACCTCCATAACCTCCTTATTTTTAAAGAGTTTCCATAGGGCTGTAGCAGCTATTGTTCTCCAGACCTGGTGCATCAGCATCCCCATTACACCAACAGTCTGGGATTCACACACTGCCAGCCTTTCTTCCTGTCAGTGAAGTGAGCAGCTGGTTTGGCTTCAGGAGGAAGCAAAACATGTGCAGGTCGGACACCCCTGCGCTGACCACGAACAGGGTGATGCTGCAGAGCCCACAGCCAGCACGGGCTGCCTGGGCGTGTGATCCTGCTCAGACAGACCCAGATGCATGCACAGTGAATTCCACAAACAAGTGTCTGTCCTTCTTCCTTCCAAAAGTGACCACAGCAGCCCGGTCAAACTTTGGCACCACTGTTACTGATGTGCAGAGTCAGCAGTGAACGAGCGATTCTCTATGGTCTGTTTTCAAAGAGGCTGCAGATTCATCTTGGCCATTAAGACAAAAAGGAGCCAAATTCAAAGGTAGAGCTAAGTTTAAGGAGTAATTCTGCACCGGCAGGCAGGTAAGATCAATGTAAAAGTAATTTTTTTCTTTGTTTGGCTCTGTAAAATGAGAAATACTATCTGGGCTGTGCATTTTTTGAAACCTGCATTATTTTTTTTTTCCTAGGAAGGGTTGAAATAGGTTTAAGCACTACTGTTATTATCTCTAAAATGACAGAGGCTTTTGCATCTCCATGTGAGTTTCCCTTCACAGTCAGATATCCATATTCACCACGTGCATACCTTTGATTCAGGGACTGCAGCTCCCCTGGGGTGCAAGGACTCAAGGTTCATTTTGTGTTGCTCTTTCTGCCAAAATGGGGTTATTAGTGATTGAAAAAATTGCAAGGTCACCCACAGCCTTGATAGAAACAGGAGGGTAGGGGAATATTAGGGAGAAACTATTAGCTGTAAATATCCATCTGCATTTGGCAAACCTGAGTGTATTTGGATTGCCTGCACCAGCATTTCACTCCCCTGTTTCCAAATGATTGCCCTGGCCCCAGTGATTAACCACCTGAATACATCCAAGAAGGATATTCACAGAAAGGATCTCATGATAAAAATGCTATTCCTGGCCCTCTTTCCATCACATCATAATCTGTCCACTAATATGGCTTGAGATCTCAGCTGATCAAAAGGTCATAAGATGCTCCTGCTAAGTATCACTCTGTCTCTGTTCAGCCAAAGGCATTTTCACTCTGTTCAACGGGCAGAGGAATGCAATAGCAAAGCCTTCAAATCTGTTTGTATAATAGATGAAGTCTTCTCTCTATGGCATTTATCATCCTTCAGGGAATGACACCTGAAAAATAAATCTCTAGTTCCCAGTGAATTTAAATAAAACAAAGGCCAACCATATCCCTGTGCACTGTAAATACAAAGCTGCAAAGAACATAAAAGTTCCCAATCTCCCACCATCTCCTTTGCTACAAAAGCTATAAAGTGCTGACCATCCTCAGATTCTGCCAAAATAAAGGGACCCCAAATCTCTGAGTGCATGACAAAAAGAATGGTGATAACTAGGAGGCACTTAAAGATACATCACTCATTTAGCCTAATGAAATGGTAAAAATTACACTTTTTTCCTTTATGTTAGTGAAAACCAAAACCTTAAGAAAGGGGTGTTATTAGCACATCGATAGGAATAACAGAATAAAAATGGGGGGAAATCTGATAAATGGGGCAATGTGTTTCCCAGGGAATAACACTAGGGGGGACAATTCTCAAACATCCTGGGATGAATAAAATACTGAACCACATCCTACCCAACACCACCCCTTGGGCCAGCTGGTCACTGCTGCGCCACTGGCAACCAGTCCACGTGATGCCAGCCACTGCCTCCAGCACCAACTGCAGCCACTTCTCTGGCCATCCTGCTTCCAAGCCATTCAACACAGGCAGGGATCACTGCCCAAAGCAGCAGGGAGAGAGGGGACCACTGCCAAGAGCCACCTGCCACCTGAAGCCCTTGTCTAGCGGGCCTGCAGAGGCAGCTCCTGTGAGCATTACCATTGGAAAATTTGCTGTTTGGTGTCTCCAGCACACCTGAAGGGTTGTCACAACCCAATTAAGCCCCTCAGCATTCTCCAGACCGTCCTCCCAGTCTTTGGCTTTCCGGAGCTGTACACCAGGACCGACAGACAGTTTCTTTAACTGAAACTGGCAGTCATTTTGCTCCTCTCCATGCTTTCAAAGCTGAGAGCCATCAAAGATTAGCAGGAAAAAAAATCATGACTATTTTTCCCTAAGAAGCAGAACTGGTAATAGGCTTCAGGAAAAATCCTCCTAAATGCAAGTGATAAGCGTAGACTGTGTGAAGGCTGACAGGTCTGATTATAATTATCACTGCGAGGGGACCAGCACTAACCTCCCTTCTGGAAGGCAATGACAATTCCTGGAAGGGAACATGCAAGCAAATTATCATAAACAAAATCATTGCAAGTAGGGTTGTCTTGCAAGTAGGGTTGTCTTTCACTGGGAAACCAAACGAGATCCAGATTTGGGGGTGAAAAAAAAAAACCCAAACCTTAAGAATTCATTAGTTTATCATCTCGATGGAAAACGGCGCTTAATCATACACTTAAGTTTGGCTGGATTCGGGATGATGGGAGTAAAACAATCAAGTGGGACACATGAAGCATGGGATGGAGTCATGCATGAAAGAGGTGTTTGGAAATAAAGGATACATTCTGAAACTACACTTGAAGAACATACCCTGCAACACAACATGAACAAGGAGTCCCAGGGAGGACGTTGGTTCAGACTGAGCTAAATATTGAAAACTAAGACAAAACCCAGGCAGCCTTGCACCAACCTTTCCCCCTTCCTCACATCCTAGCAGGAAGAAAACCAAACAGAACCAATCCAGATCTCTTCAAATTGTGTCTCTCCACTGAAATCCTAAAACTGGATCTATACATTAACTGAAAGACAACAGTATCAGCTTTCAGCAGGGTTGTGAGGTAGATAGGATAGGCAGCATTCCTTCAAGATCATCCTGCCCTGACCTTTGTGCATTCTCTGACAGCATTACATTTTCCTTAGTCTGCAGGTTGTTTTGGCATTTCTCACTCCATTTCCATTGGAAACTTGGAAATAGAGAAGCTTGGGCAATCTGGACTAAAAGTAGCAGTACACTAGGGTTTTTTTTCTGAAAACAGGGAAACAGATATTATCTTCCTAATAGGGACTATAACTGCAGAGGAGATGAAGAGAAGAGCCTCAGAGTCAAAAGCAGTTCTAAGAGTTTCATTCTCATTATATCTCAATGGAGTGGAGCAAATAAATTGTGCAAGGAGACATATGGAAGCTCACTACGCAAATGGCCTATTTAAGGCTCTCACTTCCTAATTAGGTCCTGGTGTCAGGAGGTTGGTAACAATTATTCACACACAGATCATTTGGATACAATACAAACTGCTCTAAAACCCAAACCATTATCATGGCATGCACTAAAAGAAACCCAGTTTAACTTTTTAGATTCATTTGCTTAGTGCTTGGACCATCAGTTTCTGTGCTAAGCATACCTAAATTTTGTGACCAACATGGCAAAAGTGTTTTCGGAAGGGGAAAAGGAAGAAAGAAAAACCACCACAGCCATAACCCCTTGTTCTTACCTTGTTCACAGATTTTGTCACTGGATTCTGCACAGGGAACCCACACTTAATTACCAAATTCTTCATCTGACTCTATGGTGTTTTCCAGAGCAAAGAGAAAAGAGAAAACCTTGATTGTGGGCATGACTGGGTAGAAAATGATCACAAGCATCCAGAGTTTTGCTCTGCCCTTTCAATTTCCTTACATTTTCAGTATGACCACCTCTGCTCTCTAGCTGAAGCCCTCTGAGCACCCAGTGCTGGTGTCCAGACTCAGCCCTGGAGTGTTTTGTAAGGCCCCCCATGCTTCCCCGTGCCCCACACAGATGTTTAGGCTTCTTCTCCAAGTATCCCTTGTCAGGCTCTTGGCATTACAGGACCACCAGGGCACGCACGAGCTATGATGTCAGGGAGTGATACCACGGATTTCTTTGACAACCCATGTTAGAAAGGCTTGGGAAGAGGAGGAAGGTGTCACAAGATGTGAACCCTCCTGGTTTGTATAAGAGTTAAAGCAGAGAGCTGAAGCCAAGGATTACCACATTGCAAAACCATCTTAAACAGAGTAAGCGCTCGTGATTCAGCATTGTGACTACAAACCTGCTCTGCACTGTGCTTCAGTACTTCTGGTATGAAAATGAGGTCTTCCCCTCCCCTTCCTCCCCTCCCACCTCCTCTCCTCTTTGTCCACCTCTCCAGCCCTTCACACAAAGGTGAAATATTTCACATTTTCACCTGTGGTGATGCAGATCAGAGACCGTTTGCTTTGCTTTCCCTCTCACTGATTTTGCCAAAGGCTTCCTTTCAAGCATCAGCCTGTGCAAAGATAATAGGTGACACAATTCTCTATAACTGGAATCAGCAACAAATCAGCCATCTGCCACTCCAGGGGTCTGAGATTAACCCAGCTACTGGACCGTGACTGCAAAGCATTTGCACATTTAGATTACAGAAATGTGAGGTTACAGGTCCAAAAAAATAAGACTGGGAGTGGGGAAGATGTGGAGAGAAGGAGTGGAGACAGCCTTGGAAGAGCCCTCTAGATTAACCCTTCCAGACACAACATCAGATCTCATAACAACTCCAAGCAGACAATGCTTCTCATTATAAAATGATAAAAGGATGAAGGATTTGAAGGAAGCAACTTGAGGTACGTGAGACATCATGTTTCGGGGGAATGCATCCAAAGACACTTCTTTTATACAGGGAGAAATAAAGACCAAAACCATTTCAGCTGCCTTGGTTAAGCCTTGCCTCCTTGGGAAGCAAGACCAAGCTGTCCACATGGCTTACTTGACCACTTGGAAAGTACCAGAGCAGCATTTTTGCCCCAAGATGGATAAGATCCATTCCACAATCCCCCCTACAGTAAAGATTTCAAGAAATGAAAGATGTCTGCCTACTGAAATAACAAGTTTTGTGAAGGTCTCTTGATCTGTTCCTCCCAGGTTACCTTCCTGAATAACAACCACTACTTTGCTCCTGTGCACACATGGATGCTGTCACTCCACATTAATATTTGTCCATATCTTTGGGATCCTCCCTATAAATCTCTTGGGAATTGTTATTTGACAACAACTGAGGTATTAAAGGGGTTTAAGTCTGCAGTAAACACAAGCTGGCTCCACACCTAAAAGCATGAGCTGTGGTCTGTACAGCTGCATGGTGGCTCAGGACAGACACCAAGGTCTCCTCTGGTCACGTCGATGGGCTTTAAACCCCCAGGCCTGTCGTCTTCTCTTGTAGGTTAGAGTCCCATGGATCCCCAAGATTCCCATTCTCGGGGATCTCAGGTTAAAAGGAGGAGGTTGTGCCCACAGGAATGGGGTTAGCCACAGCCAAAACTGTAAGCAGGAATGTCTGGAAAATTCTGGAACATCTCACCTATGAGGAAAGACTGAGAGAACTGGAATTGTTCAGTCTGAAGGAGGGAAGACTCCAGGGAGACCTTGAGCAGTCTGTACTTAAAGAGGCTCCAGGAAAGCTGGAGAGGGAGTTTTGACAAGAGTCAAAACATGGAGTAATAGGACAAGGGGAATGGCTTCCCACTGCCAGAGGGCAGGGTTACATGGGATATTGGGAAGGAATTCCTGGCTGTGAGGGTGGTGAGGCCCTGGCACAGGTTGCCCAGAGAAGCTGTGGCTGCCCCATCTCTGGCAGTGTCCAGGTTGGACACAAGGTCCAGGGCTTGGAGCAAGCTGGGATAGTGGAAGGTGTCCCTGCCCACGGCAGGGGGTGGAATGAGTTGGTCTTTGAGGCCCCTTCCAACCCAAACCATTCCAGGATTCTGTGATTTTATGAAATTCAGGCAAGGTTTGCATGGTGCATGCCCTATAAACACACGTTTATAGAAACCTATGTATTTTATATATGCCCTTTATTGAGAGAAAACAGGTAGGAGTGGGTGGAAGATACAATAGCACACCCCAAGTTCTTTGGCCAACCCTTTTGTTGACACCTGCCATGGTGAAGAAACCAAGGTTTCCTGGGCCATGCCCTGCACACTCTGCAGTTGCAACACAGAAAAAGAGCAAGAAGAAATGACAGCACCTTCTCTGCACAAGCCCAAGTCGAGCTGCAGCAAATGCATGGTACAAGGCACAGCTGAGAGGTGAGGAAGAGCAAGGGATCAGTCGTTGTAGTCATTCTACTCCAAACAAAACCTGCTGGCACCAACTCAGAAATGAGTGCCCCTCCCAACAGGGTTAATTTGGGACTGAGCATTTGATCCTCCACGGAGGAAGGACTATTGATCTGTGAGGAGCTGTGAGAAGAGGGTGAGGAGAGCATGCTAGACAACACCTTTAAGTCTGCCTGAACTCCCCGCTATTTATCACAGTATTTCCAAAAGGCACTGCCTGGGCAGGGGTAGGTGCTCCCAAACCAGGTCTACATGTCTGAGACCAAAGGTGAGGTTTGAAGTGGTTTGGATGTATACTAGGGCACGGTTTTCAGGTGAGAAAGAGGTCACAGAGATCATCCCACGCCTGGGACTACAAAATGGGCCAAGCTAACAACCCAATAATCCACAAGCTTCTGAGATGAAGCAAGTTAATGAGGCTCTGCCCGTGCTTTAGAAAGGTCTCCTTGAACTTGACCTGCTGACTATGTGAGGGCTAAAACTGCTGTTATAACAGGATCTAGACCTGTTTTCAAAACCAAAGACTGGGGTCTTCCCTTCCTCCAGTCTCTAGTTTCTGTGAAGTCAACCTAAAACTTCAAATACAAATTCCAGAATGGTCCAAAAAGGATCATCTGTGGAGTGGAGGAAAAAAATCTTTGCATTTAACTTCAGTTAATGAACTGCTACAAGAATGCTTGTGCTGGATGTAATTTTTTAAATGTTAAAAATCAAATCAAAACTCCATTAAAAAAAGAAGTGTTTTGTTTTGTTTTCTTTTAAGTTCATTTTCCTTGGCTGTGCATGGAAGGACAAGGGGATCAACACAGGGCAAAACCTTCCCTTTCAGACAGAAATCACCACAAAACTCCATCCCACTTCTTGAAAATTAACCAGCCTCGTGAATTGATGCAGTTTCAGCCCTACACGGGTTTTTTGTTTGTTTGTTTGTTTGCTTGTTTGTTTTATCCAAACAGGCTTTGCAGAAAGGGGCTTTTGCAACCCAAACAGCGCCACTGCATCAACCAGGCAATGAGCTGAGCCGTGGAGCCGCTTGGAAGTTGCCTCATCTCCCAGCAAATGAGGAAGGAAGGGAAAGACCGACGCAGGCGATGCTGCACCTTGCAGCAGAGACTCCCGTGTCCTACAAGTAACCTTGCATCAAGATACAGAGCCACAACAGCAGCCTTACGGGCACAATGAGAGGAGGAGGAGGAGGAGGACAGCGAGTAGGAGGGGAAGGGCAACAGGAAAACAATCAGAAAACTCCCTGGGAATCAAGTATTCTCTTCCTCCTTAGGAAAAAAAAAATTAAAAAAATTAAAATCCCTCCCTGATGCAGAGATGGAAGAAGGGGATGAGCCCCTTTAAACTCCCAAGTCCCCAGCAAAATTCCCCTCCCTTTCCCAGAGCTCCTAAATATCAGTGGTGGTGGTGGGGGGGGGCTGGAGGAGAAAAGGGTCACATTTAAAAGGCGGAGGGGAAGCAGGGAGGAGGGAGGACACTCCTGAGCCCGGCCAGTGGCCCCACGGTCTCGGCCATTCTCATTCCTGACACGTTTCCCTGCTCTCCAGCACAGCCCAGCTTCGAAATATTAGTGTGGCGCAGAGTGCCATTTTCGAGTCGCTGCAGCTCCTTCTTGGCACCGGTTCAGCTTTTTGTCTTGCCTTCTCCTCCGAGCGCCCAGCGGAGGGAGGAGGAAAGCGAGGAGGAGGACGAAGCCCGCCAGACTCCCGCGGCACCCCCAGCCCTGCCCGCGGCACCCCGCGCCCTCCCAGCCCG
>VZRJ01006988.1:21461-33234 GCA_013397565.1 Ptilonorhynchus violaceus
GGGGCCGCGAGGAAAGCAGAGGCAGAATAACAAGGGAGGGACGCTGTATTTTTTTAAGCAACCCAAACATGGCACTGAGCGCTTCCACCAACAACTTCTCAGCCTGCTGTGCTGGCAACCAGCTGCTGGTTCCAGCCTGGCACCAGCTTCGAGTTGTTTTTCTCTCCTCTTAAACGCACTACTCCCAAATATTTATTCCTTTTCTTTTTTCCCTCTTAAGATTTTTTTTTTCTTCCCTATTTCCGTCTCAGCTTTTCCATAGAGATGAGGCTTGTCCATATGCTTGTCTCTGCTGACAGGACCTGAGGGAACAGCATGGACCTGTGTCAGGGAAGGTATAGGCTGGATATTTGGAAAAGTTTTTTTCCCCCAGAGGGTGGTCAGACACTGAACAGGCTCCCCAGGGAATGGTCACGGCCTCAAGGCTGCCAGAGCTCCAGGAACGTTTGGAAAACACTCCCAGGCACAGAGTGGGATTGTTGGAGCTGGACCCAATGATCCTTGTAAGTCACTACCAACTCTGGATACTCTATGATTCCGTGATTCTAGAGGAACTCCCTCCCACTACCACCCACAAATCCAAAGCAGCACATGTGGAAAGGGCACCAAAGGAAGCCATACATGATGTAACACTCAGTGGACCAAGAGCAGGGAAAAAAAACCCCTCATATGTACACAGAAGACAAATATTCTGTTCTCCGAGGAAGAAGGAGAGAATGAGAGGTGCCCTAAAAAGCAGCCAACACAACCCCTGTGCATGCCAGGATGTGCTAACCCCAGCCCCCTCCTCAAAGGAGGGAGGGGTCAAGTTTTGTTGAAAAGTAGAGAAAGATTGAGGCAAAATGCACGTTCTCCATGGAAAAGACCCAAGAGAGCCAACTTCCAGCTAGTGATGTGACTCCTATTAAACCAGGGTTTCAGACACTGACATATGCATGACAGAGATAAAGTGGTATCAAATGCACCTTGTCTGGTGCCTGGAGGAAAGAGATTTGGAGGAAAAAATATAATAACTACGATGCTGGGGATGGCTTGAGAAGGACATAGAGGGAGAGATGTGCCGAGGATTTTATCATGGAGGCGTGAGTGTATTAGGCTGAAAACCTGGCTGGAGACTCAGGGCAGGGTACAGCCCTGTAAGCAGCCACTGGTGTCCCTGGAGCTTTACATGAAGCTGCTTGGATGGCTTTGTCCACTGAGAAACATCAGGACCCCCTTGGAAGCCACAGGACTCAGAGGACGCTGAAACAGATGGGCACTCGCTCCCTGTGGCAAATCCCTCAGGAGGCCCAGCAAAAGTGCCAAAAGAGGGCTGTTTCTCCCTGAACATATTCCGGACACCGCAGGGAACAGCAGAGCAACCGGCTCGATACGGGGGTCGCGGCGGCAGAGCGGGGGACGGGCAGACAGACAGCATGCTCGGGGTGGTACAGACAAAACAGCAGTGTCCCGAGCAGCTGCCTAATATGTATCTTGGCAAAACCTCCCCTGGCTGGGGATGAAGCAGGAATCGCGGGCTGGAATCGTAAACCCGTCGGTTGGGCCTGACTTTTGCCGGATAACGCAGGAGGGGAGCAGAGGGCCGGGTGCCACCTTCCTGTCCGCCACGGGCCACACGGAGGAGCTGGTCCTCCGGCCACCGCCAGCCGCGGCCTGGGGAGCAGCTGATGGGCAGGCGCTGAGGTGGACTCGGAATAAGCTGATGCCGTGCCATGGCTGCGCTCACTGAGGGATGTGTGAGTTTGTGGGTTTAAACTCAGCCTGAGTCCTTGGCAGCACCTCTGCCCCCCAGGATGTGTCCCCTGTGCAGGGTCCACACTGGAGTTTCTCCAGGCCACCACAGCACAGCTGGATCTGGCTGGGTTGGGTGGAGAATAATCCAGGTAGGGCCACCAAATCCCCTCTTCTGAGCTGTGGTTCCACTATCCCAGGCTCTTTGCAAAGGGATATCGTCAAACATTGGCCGTGCTTCCTCCCAAAGTCAGCCGCTGTCCATCTGAATGCTCTCTCCCACATGGTTTGTATGGCTCTTTCCTCTGTTTGTTATCCCTCAGGCTTAGGGCAGGTTTCTGCCCTTCCCTCCAGCCCTTTCTGCTAAGTGCTGGCATTTGTCAAGGCAGAAGGGGTCCCTTACACGTGTCCACAGCTAAGAAGGCCCTGACACCTCAGTTGGAGTCATCTGCAGAGAAGCACCCCTGCCTGCAGGTATCATTGAAGTGACTCCCAGATAGAGGCACTTGCAGATCCTTTGAGTCAAAAGGTGCTATAAATAAAAGATATTACAGGCTAGCAAGTTCTCAGTTGCAAACTGGAGTGGGAAGGAATATTTTAGCATGCTCTTTCTAAGCACATTAACTCTTGGCAGACATGATCGCTCAGGTCTTCACAGCTGAAAACTTCACACCGTGTGCAGCATGTTGAGTCCACACGCTCCATTTCCATTTTCAAGAGCTCTAAAATCCACACTGCCCCTATGCTACGTCCTCCCCAGTGCAGGGGGGCACCCAAATATTGCATCACTTTGAGGGTCACGACACTAAATATGCACTCCACGGTCATCTTTCCCAGGAAAAAACAGCCCTTGCCGCTATAATCCCACAATAGATTGTGAGCCTAAAGATTTTTATCAACTGGCTTGTGATGCTTCCCTTCCCAGGGTGAGCAAGCACTTTGTATCAATCTGGCTTGCTTTAGTGCAGTGACCCAGCGCTGTGCTGCGCCGCTGAAAGTTCAGGTCCCAGCTGCGGGGCTAAACTCTTGCTGACACTGTGCTGATTTCCCCGTCTCTGTCACCCATGCTGCCAGGGAGGGGGGTGGGGAGGGGACGTTGGATTTTTCCAGGCAGGAAAAGAAAGCAAACAGTCGTGCAAAAAAGCGGAGAAGATGTGGCAAAGGAGAAGGGGGAGGAAAAAAATCCCGGTGTGTGCAGTGAGGCTGAAGAGAGGAAATCCTTTGGGCAGCACAGGGCACTTTGATCACGTTCTTTTTCTTCACCGAGGAGAAAATCTTGGCCAAGAGGCAATTAAATTGTTACAAGCAAGGAAAAGCTTTTAGGATGCCTTGAGGAACTTGTGTGTGAGCAACTGCACAGAGAGATGCAGAGGGGGAATCACTATTAGTGACGGGTGAACTGCAAAAGTTTGGGTGGTTTTATTTTGGGTAAAGACCCCCACATGCAGATGCTTATCTAAAGCCCTCAGTCTTCAGACCAGGGCTAGAAGTCTCTTGAGAACATACTCTTCTTGCATGATTTCCAGTATTTCTGAAAGCCATTGTCTGTGCCAAAACTACAATGAGAACAGCTTGCTTTCTTCTTCTTTTATGCAGTGTTTTGGCTCTTCTGCCTCTGGTTCCAAGCAAAACCTAAGTTTTTGATTTGAAGGCTGAACTGTGCTAGTGTAATTTCAAGCTGCCCTTGTTCTTGTGACTGCACAGGTGGAAGGGAAACAAGAAAAAAAGCTTTTGTGATCCTAAGGAAAAGTTTTAGAGAAGGCTCTCTGAGAATTAGCAGAAAAAGAAGCTAGTTTCCCTAAGAGAGGACTACAAGGCTTGAGTTCTCCCACCTTAAGCAGACTGCTTATCTGTAAACTGGCTGTTCTGCCACTAGATAACACAAGAGATCACAGCATTCCCGGTTCAAATGAGCCTGTTAGCCTAGGGTGGTTATTAGTCATTAAATACTATTGAATCAATAAACCAAAAAAAAAAAGACTTTGAAGAGGGTCTTATTTCCCCACCCAATCTGCAGCAGCCCTGATTTGACAGAGAAGAGTGAGAGAAATCAGCTTGGACACGATCCGGAGCCGTCTGATTTTCATAAATCCAGGTGTAAGTGAGGCAAAATAGCCTGGTGCTCTTGTAACGAATGTGCTTTGTTTTGCTGAAGTCCTCTGGACAAACAGGGCTGTTGCAGGGCTGGGTTTGACCTCTGGCTGTATTTACACCAGGGTATCTCAGCTGATGTTGCTGAGTGTGTAGGGCAGATCGAAACCAGGCTAGTGTGCTTTTGAGGATGCTGCCAGATATCCTGTTCTCCTGAGGCATTCACCTCAGGAAGGTTTAAAGCACATACTTTCACTTCACATTCAGCAAATGAATGTTTTGCTGTTAAAGAGCAGATGATGCTCTGCTCTTCTTAAATGATTTCTTGCTGTCTTTTTCCCTTCCTTTCCTATTATTTATTAAATACTCAAGCAATGATCTTCAGCTCGTCCAAGTGGCTTGAAGACCAAGACTCCTGTTTTTATCTGGTCCAAATCAGGATAACTGAATCCAGGTCAACAGAAACAATGGACAAAGTCAGCAGAAAACCTGTGATCAAGATTTTATACCATGGAGGCTTCCAAAACAAGGACACAGCCTTCTAGAGAGCACAGTGTATACAGTCTAAGTATTTTCTCACTGAAGATGATGGCCCTTCTTGTGGGTGACCCAGGCAGGTGCAGGAGGCCAAAGTCCCCATTCATGTCCCCATCTGTGAAGGCTGAGCAGCTCCATTACCTGTCACATGGTGTGCCCTCAGTAAAATCTGCCCACTGTGTCCTGCTAAGTGCTGCAAGATGATGACTTTTTTTTTTCCAAAACTTGGCTCTTGTGCAGCTTCTTAGTTTAGATGGTGGGAGGGAAACATGGGTTTAGCTTTTGGCTTGAAAGAAAGTAAAAAATCTGGACTCTTTCAAGAGTGCTGAGCAGTTGAGAAATCTGGCCCCGAGCTTTTTAGAAAAAGTGACCCAATCAATCCAGTTATTACACCATTCTCTGGCCTGTGACTAACGCATGGATTGATATTTGCTTGCAGGAAGTGTTGGCAAGGGCTGGGGGTTCCCATTGACTCGTGCTGTTTACTGCTCCCCGAGGAGCGCAGGCTGCAGCGACGGCGCAGCGGCCGCCTCACAGGTGCGCGGTTCATGCGCCAAAATGGGTTGTAAATCAGAGCCGAGGAAGAAGGGGCTGGAAAAACGCTTGTTTGTGGAAGCAGACATTGGAAAGGGATGTTGACCACGCTCATTTTACAGGTTTCCTCTCCTAAGTCTATGCGTGCTCACACGGCACCAGAGGGATCGGGTCCCAGGCCGGAAATCCAAGGAGCTTGCCAATAATTTGCCAGAGATTACACACGGGGTGAACTTGTCCCTGATCTGCATTATTGGTTCAAAACCAGGAATTCTCATAGCTTTTCAGACAGATGGCTGGTCCTATTGCTTCTTATGTTAGATTTCCCACTGAGGCTGAAAGCAAATCCACATTCAAGCTGAAAGTAAACAACCTGTGAATTCAAAAGGCATTAACTCGAACTGCCAAAGCATTTGCTGCGTATGCTGCAGATGTCAAACAGACAGTTTCCCACAGCCCTGAGCCTAGACACATAGCTAAGTTACACAGAAAAACCTTCCACCCAGCCTGAAAATCCATCCTGTGCAGAACTCGCTTTCCTTGCTGGCATTTTTAGGGCTGAAGCCTCAGCTGGAATGAATTAATGTAGCTGCTCCGATTTGAATAGAGCTATGCCAATTTATACCAGATGAGGATTTCACCCTTTGGAGGCCAAGTGGGAAATGGCTATCCACTACTTTTTTAACAGTGCGGTTTGAGGCAAAAAACCATAAAATGTGGTGTTTTTTAAAGAGTGAAAGGGCAGTGAGTAAGTTTCTTTCCATTTCTGTGAATAATTTTTGCAGGAGCCTATTAGAGATCACGGTCCTAAAGAATCAGGCTTTGCAGAAAAATGCATATGGATAACACAACTTCTGTGTACAAACAGCACAAGTTGGCCAACTTACTCCTATTCCTGATACCTTCCAAAATGCCAACAAAATTTGACTAGGAACCCAAGTACAACATTGCTGTGGCATTGCAGGAAACACAGAAAGTGGGAAGAACTGCATAAAGTGGTCTGTTTTTCCTGCCAGGGCTGTATGATCAGGACAAAACCCCTCCATGAAACGAAACCATACAAACAAAAAATATCCACCCATATGCTTTGAAATGCTCTAAACTTTAGCACTATGGTGTGCTCCTTGGCCATAAAGAGGTGCAAGATAGTTTTTCTGATATCTTTTGGTTTAAATTGAACAGCACAATTGAAGTCATATTCTGTAAAGCAGGATTCATTTGATTTAAAGCAATGCAACCTCATGGTATACACTCAGGAGTGACTACTTGAATTAAGACTCTGATTTATTCTTTACCATAGGAGGCCCAGCTCACAGGCTCCTTTTTTCCCAAAGTAAACAGGAGGTCAAATATTACACAAATAGAAATAAATGGATATTTTTCCATCCAGGTGGTAGTAGTGTGAAATCAAACTTTAAACTGTTTAACCTGCAGTCACTAGACCAATTCAGCTGGCCAGAAAATTCAGCACCTCTTTCCTCCAAACTACCCTTATTTTCACTTTACAGTTCGGTATAAGCTGGCAATTAGTAATACTTTGTCTGTTTATAGAGCCTTGCATCTGAGGATCTAGAAACACTTTGTAAACACTAATGAATTAAGCTTCTTAACACCCCCTGTGAGACAGATACTGCTATCTCATTTGCACAGCTCGGAGAAGTGCAGGTCTGCCCAGGGTCGGAGCCAGCCGGCACCGGAGCGGGGAAACCGCCACAGGTCCTTAACCTCACCTTCAGCTCAGTACCACAAGGCTTTCCATGGATGCAGGGATCTGCCTGGCAACTCCAGAAACTTGTAATTATCTCCTGGAACTGCCAGCATGCCCTGATGTCTCGCAGACTGAAAGCACAGAGGATTGAACTTCCACCCATAGAGAGAACTTAAGACCCACTTAGGGGAACACCATGAAAATGCCATCTGTCCTCTCCTGAAACAACTACTCACACTTAGGATCCTCTCATGGGGCAAACAGGGGAGAAACTTGGGATTTCCTTTGTCCCCACTCAGTTTTTAATAGCAACACCAACCCCAGACAAAGGAATACAAAGGTCCAGGAGGATTCTCACCCTTTCCTTTTCATCCTTCATTGCCCGTATTTTTTTCTCTTGTAAGGGAAAGGTAAAATATCCAAGCTTGCTTTCCAGTTATGCTGACAGGAGGAACATAAAGGATTTTTAAAGAAAGCCTGAAGGTTACACTTCCAATAGTATCAGGAATGTTTAGAACCTAGGCAAACCTTAAGACAAGATAGACATTGGTGAGACAAATGTGGGGTTTTTTTTCCCAAAGCACAGTCTCATTTATTGAACAGCAGCTAATGTCTGGTGCCTATTTGAAGCATTTTTCCACATGGCCCTTCTCCAAATGCATGGCAATTGGACAATTTCCATGATGATTCTTCTGTCTAAAAATACACACCTTCCCCCCTTTTCAATTTATCACTGTGCCAGTCAGCCTGTTTATTGTTGAAGTTTTTCCCATTTAATAGTGCACTTAGAAAAGCTTAATACAAACATTGACCAATTCATCGCTGTCACAAAGAGAAAGGCCTTAGAAGTAATTCATCTAAACAGGAGTCAAGAGCAGGAGTCTCTTATTTAGAGATCAGTCAATAAGAAACAATGTTATGGGAGCTATTTTAAACAGAACAAATTTTTGAATTTTTTTTCCCAAACACCTCTTTTCTTCCACAGATTGAAACTGGGGAGAATAGCAAATAAAATATTTGGTTTTGCTTTCAAAATTTGTCCATGACCTTAAATCCCGGGAGTGGGAACAGACAGGCATTTGACATATTCAGCGTGTTGATTTGTGAACTACCGGCAGATTGCTGTTTGCCGAAGAATACGTATTTGAAATTCTTTTCTAAAAACTCTTCTTGATCTTTTCCCAGTTCATGGGCTGTTAAATGTCTGCATGACACGGCCGTGTTTGTCTCCCGAACAGAGGGACTTTACGATCTCTAGAAGCAGGTTTTCAGTGGGAATATTAAAGGCACTATTCAGGAATATCCCCCAGTATTTACAGCCTCCACAAACAGTACCGCGTGCAAACATGTTTGCTGGAATATTTGTCAAGAGCAAACATGACAGGATGGTGGGAGAAAGTGTACAAAGTCTAACCAAGCTTATAAAAACCCAACAGCTAATGAATACTTGTGGAAAATGTCTTATGGCATTTCCTCAGTGACGGATGGCAATTAGGAAAGCCTATAAAGCTGAAACTATTTTGCTCCCTACATTCTCCTATACTCCAGAACTGAAAGACACTTCCATGGCTCTCTTTGTCATCTCCATCCATTGCTCTTCTGGATTCAGAAGCAGTTTCCAAAAATTGTTGTGTGTCTATCAAGTGGGTGAGGTTATGAACAAATGGACAGAGGCCCGTTATACATAAGCATCTTGATGTCTAAAAGCTTTTCACTGTCTTTGACACAAAAAATCCCAAAGCAACATCAAACACAACAGGTATGAATATGTATGTAGATTGACCAATGTGTCTTATTGACCAATAATACATCACTACAGTGTTACATGGTACTATGGATCCTCTCTTCAGGCCCCTTCCTTCAGTGACGAAACTGCTTTTGGGTTGGGTCTTCTCCTGTAAACAACCCAGTAGGTACCCAAACAAACACAGCAGACTCATGCGGACATTGGCTCAAAAGCACATGGCCAGGGAAGGAGGGAGAATTCCAAAGAAAGCCAGTGGGCACCCTCAGGTCTACATGCCTGAGTGCTTGGGAATGACTCACCTGAGCCAAGACAGTGCCATGCAGGCAAATAGGCATTCATGGCTGAGAAAATCACCTCTCACTAAAAAAACTAGGCATTGAGATAGAATATTTTTAGTTAACAGCAACCAAAGGAAGCATTTTGCATGTGCAGCGGCGGGTCACAACACGAGGTTAACATGAACTTGCTGACTGAAAAACCTGTCTGTTGAGATGTTTGCTCTTCTTGTCCCATGAGTTCCGTTTTACAAACTCTGGACCAAATTTTGCTTCTAAAGGGAAACTTCAGTACAGTGGGACCACTGTGGACATCCTCTGACACACTGCTGGTGATCACACAGAACGGATTAGGTTACAAGTCAGGGCCAGGATGAGTTTGTACGTGGGCTCCTCAAAATTAGCAATGTCAAAGCTCACCATAAGCTCTTGTAACTCACCACTGTATGTTCTCCAGTCAAGCATGACACTTCCCTTTTCACCTGACTAATACTGAGCCCCTCAGTATGTTTTCTAAATGGGACTTTACTGAAAACACTTGGTTCTGCTGTACATGTAGACAACTCATAAAGCAACAAGAGTCATTCCCCTTTCTTTTAAAAAATCCTAGTTCACTAAAAATAAGGTCTTATTTTGCTAATTCTGCCTGTTAACTGAATACAGAATTCCTTATGTTCCCCTCTTCTGGAAGGTGAGGGAAAGTGATGGACCATCCAGAACTTTTCCAGCCTGTCCCCTCTGTTCATGCATTGCTAGAGATGATTCTGTATAATGCATGACTTACCTGCAAAGACATTGGAGGAGTAATGAAGTAAGCAGATGCTCCATCAGCAGGCTTTTAAAACATTGGTATTGCAATCTGAGATGCAGTCAGCCATTACATGCATATGTCCTTTATTTATGGAGCTGATAAAGGGTCTATGTCAGGAGCAGTCAAGCTGCCTTTTTACTTTCTGCTTTTCCTCAGATTTAAGAAAGTTGCTGTCTGGATATTTTATTCTCATGAAAGCTCCAGATTTGGGAGGAAAAGCAGGATTTGCTTCCTGATTCAGCTATTAAAAATAGAGGTCTAAAAACCAGACAACTGCATCTAAACAAATTATTGGGATTCCTTATAGTGAATTCTCTCCTTCAAACACAGATGATGGCTGAAATAGGTGAATTATCTCCCTGGAATTACCTATTTCTCTTCTTCAGTTAGAAAGGGAGCACAGGACCACTAGTCCAGCTGTAGGTCAGAACAACACAGATGCTCACACCACCAGACAGAGAGTAGGCTCAAATTAGATATTAGGAAAAAAATCTTCCCTGTGAAGGTGGTGAGGCCCTGGCACAGTTTGCCAGAGAAGTTTGGCACAGAGAAGCTGTGGCTGCCCCATCCCTGGAAGTGTCCAAGACCAGGTTGGACGGGGCTTGGAGCAACCTGGGATAGTGGAAGGTGTCCCTGCCCATGGCAGGGAGTGGAACTGGATGAGTTTTAATATCCCTTCCAACGCAGGCCATTCTATGACTCTATGATTTGCATGTATTCACTCATCTATAAATTCAATTTTGCATACTTTTCTATGGTTAGTATTGTTCTAGGTCATTTCATGATGATATAAGCCACGTTTTCCCCCACACTCTGTTCCAATCACCAATGACAGTTTAGAAATCAAGGGCAAAGCTGGCACAGATCAAAGGGAAGGACGGTGTTAACATCAACAGCCACCATAAGAGGAGTATTTTGCATTATAAATAAAATAGTGTTGCTCAGCTGCACAAGGAGTGAGTTTCTGAAGCTGCTGAGCTTCTTGGCTGTGGCTCAGGGGAGGGTTTCAGTTCATGCTCAGCGCTGTGCCTGATTACTGGTACATCACCCAAAGGCTCACAGCAAAACAGATGATGGGACACAGAAAAGCTCTTCTTCCTAGCACAGCAAAGAGCGCTGCTGCTTGCTGACTGACAGCTCCCCAGCCAGCTTATGTGCATCTAATTACCCAGCCACAGCCCAAATCAAAATGCCCCATTGCAGCTGGTGTCTCACTTAATCCATTCATAACACGAGCTAATTAGCATTGATGTTTTTGGGCAAGTTTATTCCAAATGTGGTCAAGTCCCAGGCTTTCAGCTTAGTTGCTAGGACCCATTGAGGATCCTGGGAGAGGCTGTGTTTCTGCTCAGAAGGCATTTTTCTCTCTTGCTGATGGAGAGACTTAGGAGTCGTTGCAGCGAAAAGAAGTCGGGCTGTGCTGAGACGAATACTGGCATATAAGCAGTGCTGTTAAGCTGCTCTGGCTGCTACACCCTACCTCAATACAGGAGAGTTTGTAGCAGAATCAAGATATTTCATAGTTTTCCTTGTGTCTGAATGCAAACATCCTAATTGTGTATTAAAAAAAAAGAAAAAAAAGGAAAACAAAAGAAAAAATAAAGGAAAAGTGAAAAGATAAGGAAAAGGAAAAAGAAAAGGGAAAAAAGGGAAAGAAGAAAAAGAGAAAGAGGAAGAAACAAAAAGAAAAAAGGAAAAAATAAAAAAGAGAAAAGAAACAAAGCTTGGAAATTGGGAAAAGTCATGATACAATTCCATATTTTATGGTATTCTTTGTGCACAGGGCCCAGAAAAGAGGCCAGTTACCAGAGCTTTGCATTTCCTTTTCAACCTATGGGATTAGAAGATGAGAGCAGGTGCTAATGGGAATTTTGCCCATGGCAGAAAATCAGAATCCTAAATCTTCATCTCTGGAAATCACAAAACCCCTTAGCAATGATCTATAGTGGCTGCACTTGGAAATTGGTGATATAAGGAATTGTCACTTGGCAGAAAACCGACTTTCTGCTCCTTCAGCACACCACAATTTCAGTTTAATTTGTAACAGGATGCAAGTGTAAATGAACTGACAACAGAGCTATCAGCTATTCTGCTGGTAACACTTGGAGCAATAGTTTCGATTTGACTAGACACAGCTGTCCACTGCATGGAACGACCTTTAGCCCCATCCTCGGCGAAATTCAATTCTCTCCATGTCTGACTCCGTCCACGGGGACTCGGGGAGCGGAGCTGCCAGAATAATCAGCGCATTGCTTAATGACAGGCGCTCCGACGAGCAGCGCGGTTGTGCATTGTCAGGAGCGGAGCCCGCAGCTCCGGGGAAGGGGCGGGGAGGGGGG
>VZRJ01006988.1:33380-66283 GCA_013397565.1 Ptilonorhynchus violaceus
CGTGTGTGTGTGTGTGTGTGTGTGTGTATGCAAATGTGGGGTTTTCTTGCGTGTTTGTCAGCAAATATGCATTTTTATTAGATTTCCCTCTTAAAAAAAAAAAAAAAAAAGAGCTGGAATTCTGCCTCTGCTCTGCATTGTACTGCTGCAAAACAAATTTTCTGTTTCTGTAAGTCTAAACATGCATAGGTCCCGTATGGTGATGCCTGCATGGCCATCCAGATGTGTGTCATCTAACGTGTCTGCACATATATATAGATGTACACACTTCCTCTGTGTTTACTACACTAGCCACTGCAATAAGAAATACATTCATGCTGCAAGTGTCAGAAAATAGGAATTTCACAACTTTCACAGCTATTTGTTTAAACCTTTTTTCTGCTTGAGTGAGTGTCTCTCCAGCAGTGTGAACGAAGCACTCCCTTACACATGATGGGAAAGACACGGGATTAACATGTACGTGCCCCAGCCCACGTCATGGCTGGACCCACAGGGATGAAGCCAACATTCCCTAATTTTTTAGCTGTTTGACTCAGCAGCCTGAGCAAAATATGCTGCGTCCAAAATTGGGCCCATCCTTTCCTTCATCGAGACTCATCATAGGTACACACTGCTTCGGTTGGCAAAACTCGCTACAACCACTGCTAGTGGGAAATTGCAGGGGTGATCCACCAACTCCACCTGCCCCACAAGCCCCGGGGGATTTCTCCTGTTGCTATTTTTGCTTTGGCAGCGCTCTGGGCCCAGGTCTGCGGAAGATTCGTGTTCAGTTATTATTCTGACCGGCTGCCAACATTTTCCTGAGAAATGCAAGGCAGAAACGGGGAACGTTGATCCTACACAGCTCATAACTCAGCCAGAACAGAGGGGAGGTTCATGGGAGCAGGGAAAGGCATGTCTTCGGCTGCAGGGCTTTTGTCCCTGCCAAAATTCAAAGATTCTTTTTCAAACGATAGAGATACTGCTGCTTCTTTTAAAAATCCACAGAAATAGACAACCTGTGAGAAACTTTGATAATGGAGAACCTTAGGAAAGTAAAAATGCTGGCCTTCATCGATAAGAAAACAAGGTGGTCTCCAAAGTTCTGTGGAATCACATTACAATGGGGCATATTAAATTACCAAATACAGGAGTCACTGCCCCTGCCCTGTCACTCTTCCCCTACCAACTTCTTCTGCTATTTATTCAGGAAAGGGACGATCAAAGGATGGCCTGGGTAGAAAGGGACCTTAAAAATAATCCAGTTCTAACTGCCCTGCTGTGAGCAGAGACACCTTCCAGTAGACCATGTTGTTCCAAGCCCCATCCAACCTGGCCTTGAACACTTCCAGGGATGGGGCAGCCACAGCTTCTCTGGGCAACCTGTGCCAGGGCCTCACCACCCTCACAGGGAAGACTTTCTTCCTAATATCCAATCCAAACCCACTCTCTTTCGGTTCGAAGTCATTCTCCCTCGTCGTGTCACTCCAGGCCCTTGTAAATAGTCGCTCTCCCTTTTCCTTGCAGGCGCCTTCAGGCACTGAAAGGCCACAATTAGGTCACCCCAAAGCTGCCTCTTTTCCAGGCTGAACAATCTCAGTTCTCCCAGCCTTTCCCCACAGCAGAGCTGCTCCATCCCTCCATCCCTCTGATCATCTTCGTGCCTCCTCTGAACTGGCTCCAACAGCTCCATGCCCTTCCTGTGCTGGGGACCCCAGAGCTGGATGCAGCACACAGATCCTAAATGATTCTCCTCAGGCAAATCCATCCTACACTCTGTGCAGACAGGGCTGCACAGTTTGACCTGCTCCTTATCATAGGATTTCTCTTTCCCATCGCTGTTTGCTCCTCCCTGACCCTCTCCTTGATCCCCCCTGTCACCTTCCCCACCACACTGACACATTTTCTCCAGCCCTCTCAGTGACCCTTAATGATCAGGTCCTTTCTGGCCCTTGCCTTGGGTTAAAGTGTTCGCTGCCTTCCTTGCTGATGTTTCCACCCTTCCTTCTTGTTTTTCCTCAACTTCTCTCACCCTGGTTTTTGTTTTTCACCCTTTTAAACTTATTTAGCTTTTGATCAGTTCATAAACATCTATGCTTGGCCAAGATGCTATTCCAGTTCTTGAGCATGTACTGCTTTTTGTTAACTTAAACCCAGATATTTTTTGTTCAAAGTCCTCAATTATTAACGCAAAAATGGGGCAAACTCAAATTCATCCTGGTTCCCAGCAGGGTGACATGCACACAGCTGAAAATAAGTGTTTTCTTCCATATAGATGCAAAATTTTAGTTTCCTCTTTCAATACCCGTTTTTTGTTCACTCTTCCACTAAACTCAAATAGGAAAAGTAGAACACAGACAAAAGTTGTGAAGCAACTGCCAAAGGTACATAAATCAAACTCCTCGTGAACAATCTTTCTCTTTTTTCCTCCACTATCAAATTCATTTAAACACTTTAAATAGTGTGTTTATGTAGGTCCTACTAAAACAACACAATGTAGAACAAATAGAAAGTCTCTCAGCAATTTAGAAAAACTTTTTTTTTTTCAGCCCTGAGAAAGAATATCAAACTGATGCTTAGATAAATAAGCCCTTCCCAGAACAGGTCATTGGAATAAATAATGTAATTGTAAAACAGGAAGGTATTTACCAGCACATCAGAATCAAAGGGCATTTCCCCTCAAAATCTGCTGCCACTCTCAGTGGCCTAGAACCCCTCCTGGAAATTCCACGATTAGGAAACACAGCTGTACAAGGAGCTGTGTGTGCATACCAGAAAAGTACTAATAACAATGCAATGCATGTGGGACTCCAGAAACTGGGTTAAGTAGGCAGGAATTACTGCCTCCATCACTACTGAAGAGGTAGCAGGAAGGGAAAAATAATTCTAGTTCTCAGAGAGAGCGAGAGAGAGAGATAACACCAGCATCTCTGCTCCTCTCCAACCACCCTCTTCAACACAGGTGCTCTCCACCATCTTCCAGTGATTTAAAATGTCACTAACACTCAACAGTTATGGAAAGGAGTCAAGGCCACAGTGACAGTTGTGCTCCCTCAGGAGAAGCAGGGAACAGGACAAAGCCACTCTACTTTCCAGTTCTTCGTGTTCATCAAAAGTCCACACCTCCAGCGAGTGGCTCAGAAGTGCCTCGCCCATCCTTGAGAGATGGAAATGTGCACTCATTTACCCATAAACAGGGAACTCTGCCAGCAGCCTCACAACCTGCAGATTTTGATTGCATTAAATTGTTCCAAAGCAGGTTTTCCTCTTGAGCCTGGAGTAGAAGGCAATTAATTAAGATCCATTCCCCCCCTCCATCGGATTAAAGCAAATTAAATGGCAGCAGTAGGACAGCCTTGCCAGGAATAGGGATTCTTGGAGAAGCAGGGCTTTCTCTCTGTCTGCACAGGAAGCTGATCCTATTACTTTGCTCAGCTGAGCTTGGATCATCTCTAATAGGTGCCCTAAGTGTTATTCTACAGGACTGGGAAGTCCCACTGCCATTTCCCAGATGCAGAAGTCCAAATACAAAACAGTATGAAGAATTTCTGCTCAGCCATTTCCACTGGAGCTAATGACCACTGTACTGGGAATTGAATGGAAACAGCACCATGTATGGAAGAGCTTCTCCTTAACATGTGACTGCCATGTTAAACAGCCAAAAGCCACCATTCCTTTCCTAAAGTCATTATTCTCCTCACTGGTGAGGAAGGAGAGACAGGGGACAACCCTTTGGGATGCCACATCCTCCTGGAAATACCCCTGGCATATGCTCCCTGCCCTGGTGTGAAACAGTCATAGCCAAGCAGATGAGTGTTGAGCAATTTCTGAGAAATTAGAGATAGGTAAATCAATCAGTTAAGTGAGAACACCAAGAGTACACTGGATTTAATCTACTCTTTGGAGAGGATTAGAAGAAATTTCATATGATCCAGAGCCTTTGCCAACGTTTTCTATTGTATTCTCTAATTTCCCATCAGGAAATCAAACCCCAAAGCCTTAAATTCACCCTGTTCCCTAGGTCTGCACAGATGGAAGACTGCAGTGATACCTCGACTCAGGGACATCTAGCAGCTTCTGAACACTTAATGCATTACCTGGAAGCTTGGCTCAGTTCCCACAGTGGGAATTTAAACTGCTTTAAGTGGAAATCAGAGGAAATCCTCTGCCAGTGGCTCCTATTTGCAGCTGTAATGTGCTAAGCTGGGGAACCACATTCAGGGTCAACCCATCAGCTCAAGCAGAGCCTTTACCCTGGCAGTGTCACCACTGTCTTCCCTGGCACTTGTGCAGGACTTTACGCTGGGGAAAATGGCCAAGGTGACAAAACG
The DNA here is from genome assembly GCA_013397565.1 of Ptilonorhynchus violaceus. Classification (NCBI taxonomy): domain Eukaryota; kingdom Metazoa; phylum Chordata; class Aves; order Passeriformes; family Ptilonorhynchidae; genus Ptilonorhynchus; species Ptilonorhynchus violaceus. The sequence continues at coordinate 37,691 of VZRJ01006988.1, forward strand.
TTGCTTCCTCGTTTTCAAGTGATGCACAAAAAAGTGAAAACAACAGCAAAAATACTCTCCTTCTAATTGAAAACACAGTACCAGTTAATGGTCTTTGAAGCGAGTGCGTGTGTGTGTGTGTTTTGTGGGGGAAAGGGGAGAAATGGATCGCTGTAACCAACACCCCAAAGGACTATAAATCAAACAGCATACAGCTGTTGGTATCAAATATAACTCCTTTCGCACTACATCAAAAAGCTTTAATTAACAACTAATTTATTCAAGTGAAAAAAAAAAATTCCCTTGCACTAAATAATTGTATTATAACTGGGGGACTAGTCTGTGTATTTTCCTCCTCTCTAAAGCATGACAGGAGAGGAAATTGAGCCTTTTAGAGAACAGCTAATTAGAAAAATGGGTCAAAGATTCAGAGGGCTTGTTGATTGGCTTTTTGAGTCAGCAGAGACCAAATCAACTCATTTAATGAAAAAAAGCCACACTGCGCGAGGTCTGTTTGCTCTAGGACCTACTTTTAATAAAAATGCTTATAAAGATAACTGGCAGTGGCTGACACCAGGCACGGTGTGGACAGGTGTTGCACAAGGGGTGTCACTTCTGCTCCCTGCCTGTTTTCTCATCCGTGGAGAGGTCCCATGGCACAGGTTGACAAAGGAAGTTTCAGCCATGTGGGGCTTTAGGCAGAGCAGCCAAATGTCTGCAGGGTGGCCATCAGTGGTCTCTGAGCAGGCTCACTTGGGAGCTGCACCCCACTTGAACCTCAAAGGTGAAAGGCCAGGCTGGCCAATTCAATTATTTCCCTTCCCTCCTGTGGAGAATCATAGAATCATGGCATATCCTGAGTTGGAGGGACCCGCAAGGATCCTAAAGTCCAACTAAAAGCACGTGTTGTTGCAGCCCAGGACGTGCACACACCCAGCAATGCTGCTCTTCCAAGTCAAGAGCCCATGCACAATCATCCCTGCCCTCCAGAACCAGCACGGCCACCAGAACCATGTGGCACAACCTGGGTCCCATCCTCACCTGCTGCCAACATCACTAAGGTGAGAATTGGAGAGATGTTTCTTTTTCTCCTTTTTTTACCTCCCTAACTTTGTGCTAGTGACGACTAACTAATCTCTGGCGGGGTAAGGCAAGTGCCATTATCCTGCTTTAATGGCTAATGAAGCTGAAGCAGAGTAAGTAGTTTACTGGTTGTCTCATCTTCGGGGCCCCATCATGCATGTTTTACTGTTCCTCAGAGTGCACTGAAGTTTCCCATTAATGCTGCCATTGATTACAGTGTACAATCTTCAGGGCAGGGACTGTGATTTTCTTTTCATTTGCTTAATGAAAAGCACACTGCCTTTTAATTCCTCTGGATTCTGTTGCCTAGGTATTAGGTGGGAGCCCCAGCGGTGGGAGCAGCGGGGGGACAGCCGTGTGGCCTTGCCACGTGGTGTGCATGAGCCGGCTGGGGCTAATGCAGAACCAGGCTGCAGCCTCAGCACCTTTCTCTCTATTCAACCCCACCTCTGAATCAGTGCCTGGGTAGTGCTGGCCCACCACCACCCACAAGCCGTTCTGAAAACTCCTCAAGTATGTATGAATTCTAATCAGGTTGTGACATGAACGATTGTTAGCAATAAAATGGTTAAAAGGAAGAGCTGGTCTTGCTGCTGTAAACACCAAATTTAACTGACAGTGCAACTTGTAAACGTTATCCAGCCCAGAGGACAATAATAATTTCAACACGGTTAATTGATTAGTTTATGTATAAAATTAAATAATTGGGTACATCATTCTAATGATATATCGCCCCGTAAGAATGACTTGAAAGGCAGGCAAGATTTATTTTGCCTTTGTGACAGCTTTATCCTGTTAGACATCAAAAATAAAAATAATGTTCAAAAAAAATCACTGTAATTCATAAAGAACACTCCAAAAAGCTTAAAAAGAGCTTAAAAACTGAGCAGCTTAAATCTTGTTGATATATTTCAAATGTACAGGTATATGCTGAAATACATTATCTGTACAGATTTCAGAGGTAATTTTCATAAGTGACATTGTTCAAGCTTTTAAACCAAAATCTAAAGCTTTTACAGACATAAAGCTCTGGAAAGATGTATATATAGTTTACTTCTAAAGAGCCTTTGGTTAGTTTAATTTGGTAACCCTTAGCCCTAATCATCAAGGCCATGAACAGGATAGCTTTACACACAAAACTGAGTATCGTGGTCCTCATCTACCTCCAGTAGGTAATTACACCATTAAGGACTAACCAAGAATGTGTTAGATAATTTTCCCAGCCACCAAGAACAGGTTCCAGTATTCCTACTGACCTGCACTGGTTGTGTAAGGGAAAGGAAAACCGGAGAACATGACAATTCATGGCTGCAGGGAGTGAATTATGTGGCGACCTGATAGTCAAGATACCCACCTAGGCTCGGGTTCTGCCTCTGCTAGTTGCTCTGCTAGTGACCACAAAGATGAAAACTGCTTCATGTTTTGAGTCCTCATTTGTAAAAAAAGATCATCTCTGTGTGAAATTCAATGGGTTGTGATGCTTAAGGTCCTTCGGGCATTATAAATTATGAAAAAAAAGGTATAATTTTCCAAGAACAATCTTCCTACTTGCTTCCATCAATGATGACTTTAAGTCTAGTGCATAAAATCTGACAACTCTATGTTTGGCTTACGTATCTTTTATTGTTGGCCATAAATTGTTTACTTCCTTATAAATCCGGGCAGAGAATATAAATATACTTGCTAAATGGCTCCTTGAAATTAAGTAAAAATTACAGCATGCAGCGACAAGACCTGAGCCAAAAGAAAACCTGCTAAAAGAAAAAAAAAAAAAATAAAAATACAGAAGCCTTTTTTGTTGTTGTTGTGGAAACTCAATGCTAAATCCATGTTGCCCCCAAACCGAAGAACCCCCTTCTCCCATCAACTGACTCATTTGGGATGAGTGGAACTTCACCTCACCCCACGCCCAGGGGGAGGTGTTGGGGGGGAAAGGAGGGTGCTTCAAGCTAGGGGTACTCTAAGCACAGCAGCATCCTCCATTCCTCAAGGGCCCTTTTGCATCTCACACCCTCGTTCTGTTTCCTGTTTTACCTCGTCCCTTCCCATTCTTACCCCCTAAACAATAAAAGCTCAATGGGAATGCAAATGCAGCTCTCCATTTAAAATCCCAGCCGAGAAGGCAGTGTGTCACCCATATTTATTAGCTCTAAATGGCTTTTATCAAAGTGAGGTCGCACTAAATCACCTCCAAGCTGTCATAAATACAAATGACTCGACATAGTCTGCAACAAGCCTTCGGGGGAAAATTATATGATCTGCTGTTGCAGTTATGCTATATCACACAGCGAGCTCATATATTTCCACTGGCAAGGTAACCTGATCCTTCAAAGGACACTAATAGGTGAAAGGGGGACGAGAGGAATAGTGAATCAAGCAGTGCATGCCTGCACGTGTGCACACACGCCTGTGCACCCACCTCCCAGCTAAAGCCCGGGCTCCTCTCCCTGAGTGGAAGAGGAGGTGCTTGTGGTTTGGAGAATGAGATTTCTTTGGCTGCCTTAATGGAGATGGGAAGCTGCCAGCCAAGAGAGAAAGATCCAGGGGCTCACCAGGGTATTTCCTATTTTAAAAATTCATGTGAAGGCATGAAAATTATTAAGATATGAACCAGAGCTATCCAGACTCCAAAGACTGGACCACTTCCAAGCAAATTAAAGAAGCCATTCCTCAATCTCAGCTGCTGAAGCCCAGGATTATAGCAAAGTCCACCACAGGATAAAGAGGAAATACTTATAATGGAGGCATGAACTGGGCAGTGGAAAAAAATCAGCGTGGGCTCCTGAGATAACAGACACTAATTATTTTCTGTTCAATAACCTGCTTTTTACTTATGTGCAAACATAGAAACATACATATATAAAGAAGGAGAAATTCTGATCAGATACCACAGACAGTGGCAGCAGTTTGGAGGAGCCTCTAGAGACAGGGTTTGGGACAGCCCAATGAGCACCATCCCCACTCAGCTCTTTGTAGACAGCCTGGCATGGATTTGATGTGATAGCACAGGGGCTCACAATCAACAGCTCTTCCTGTGGTCACAAGGAGTGGTTGCATCACCTTACATGTAAAATAAGTCAACTCCAATGACCATTAGTTCATATTTTCATATCTGGGATGAAGGCAGTGCCTCTGTCTGCTTGGCAAATGGCTGCAGCGATAAGTCAGATTCGGTTTGCTATCTCTAACGTAATAGAGGCAATATGCCAATTTTCAGCAATCCAGGTCAGTTGTGGGCATTTATAATGGTCCCCTTCTTGGAAAATGAGGTCTCTAACATTAAATTATGTGTTTTAATTAAAAGCTGAACTTACTGAGCTTAAGCTACTAAACTCGATTTTCAGCTGCCGTGAGCCTGGTGGAAAGCCAGTTGGACAGCACTGTCGTTTTCCAGTGTTGAGCTTTCCATAAACTCCCTGCTCAGGAAACCTCCTCACTTTGGAGCCCAGAAGACAGCCTGGTGAAATGCATGTTTGAGCGATTTATGATCGAAGAGGACGATAAGAGCAAAGCCATCAGAAATCCCGTTTTGAACTCCTGTTTTGATTCACTGCACTGCTTCTCCCAGGTGGATCTTCTCCTGCAAGTGTCCGGGGACAGGAAGACTTGTCTGGATCTGGGGGATGAGGGTTATCAGCTCTGCCCTGCCTGCTGGAAAGCCCGCAGTCTCAGGTAGGAAGAGCCCAAGGAGCAAAGCGAGCCCAACACGCTGCCTGGACCAGCTCCTGGCGCTTCAAGGGCTTGAGCAGCTTCCACCGCCGGCCTCTTCGCACAAGCTCGCACTGCTCGGCTTCTCGGGAAGGGAAGCAGGAAAGACACGAGGCGCCCTTGCAAAACAGCGAGGTGGTGGCGGGCTGACCTGTGCCGGCGGTCAAGCAGCGAGGCCCGCCATCTGAGAAAGGCCACCTGGAACCCGGCCAGCCGGCTGTCCGATGTGATTAAGGACAAAGTATGAAATGCTTCAGAAGAGGGAGAAACAGGATCGCGGGTCTGGGTTGCATAATCTCGTGCGTTTGTGTAACCAGTCTAAACAGAGCGTGTGAGCTGACCAGATGTTTCTCATTTCGGTGTACAGCGCTGTGGAGCAAATCAGAGACCAACAAGTGCCAAACACAACGGTGGCTTTGCCAGCGCTGTTGTAATCAGAGCTCAACAAAGGACACTGTCAACCCCTGTCTCTGGGCTGACAGGTCAATCTCCTGGCTGGGTAAAGAAGAGAGAGAATTCTTTACACCAAGTACCTGTATCTGAGCTAACTATCAGTAGCAGCTAGTAAACGTGGGGTTGGGTCTCAGCCACAGAGCCAAACATCAATAGAAAAAGAGCCAGCAGGATGTGTATGGGATTTGGTCCGTGGTGGGAGTGATCCATAATGTAATTTCTATTTATTTAGACAGAGCTGGATACTGACTTCGGGAGACAAAACCAGCCCATGTGAAAACATAGGGGAAAAATGAATATACTTCCTCATTTATGATTGTAGCATCATTTTGGTTTGGAAACACTCAGCTCCGCTCGAGGACCAGTACTCAAGGACTGTGCAGAGAAGATATGTTAGGACAATGCTCTGAAGGGGTGACCAACTTTAATATGTTAGGGGCCACTTTTATCCCTAGGTTGGAATATCCAGATCTGTAATGAAATAATAAACCTAAAGCAGATGCAATCTGGATCTGTACTTGTATGTGTGCCTTACACACACACCTCTCCCACACCATAAGTGGTGGATACACTCACTGATCATCAAAACTCTTTGGCACCAGATAAACAACACTGTGCAACCTAACATAGCCTTGGGACAAGAGTTGGTCATCTCTGCCTTAAACTTACATAGACAAGGATACCATGCAGAAGTTGCACTGTTTTCACTACATGGATAGAATTATATTGAGGTAACAATGCTTCTAGACTGCAGTTATGTAAGAATGAGAAAAAAAGTTGTCTCTAAAGGCATTCTAACTCTCAGAACTGTGTGTAATCTAGGTATCATATGACTTACAATTGTTATATTACAGTGATAAAACATGGGGTGTTGTCCTGGCATAAAACCTGAACTGACTTATACAGACCAGCCCTTTGTGTGTTGCCTGAGAAAAACACTCTAGCACATGTTCTGAGTAGATTAAAACTTTGAAGACTGGTAGCTAATGCACGTTATTTTTTTAAAGCTAAGTTGACTTTTCTGAATGCTCTTCTCTATTTTCTCATTTATTTTTAACTGTAACATTGAAGTGAATATGAAGCCAAGTTTGCAAGTCCGGAGGCTGAAATCCTCTCCCAGGTCTGCAGCAGGTGGTACAGCACAGCTGTGCCAGCCACAGGGTGCTTCCCTGCTTTCAACTTGAGCAGCTCCAACAGCAAGGGAGCAAGCCTTTTCCCACTCCATTCAAAACAGAAATAAACCCAGATTTTAAAACTGTGCTCATTGGGAGCATGACAGCAGGAGGAACCAGGCTCTGAGTCCTGTCTACACAGAGCAACAAGCACACCACCAAGGAGGAATGTTCCATCATTTGACATACCAGTCATAAAATCCTAGAGTGGCTGAGGTTGGAAGGCACCTTAAAGCTCATCTTGTTCCAACCCCCTGCCGTAGGCAGGGACACCTTCCACTAGAACGGGTTGCTCAGTTGCTGGCATCCCTGACCATGTTCTAATACAAATCAATTCTCCAAGTTCTAATACAAATCAATTCTCCATGTTCTAATACAAATCAATTCTCCATGTTCTAATACAAATTGTCCCTCACCAACCTGATTTTAGTCACAAAAGTAATAAAACCTGTAAGATCTGACTGAACAGTCTTCATAACCTTTTCAGAAGTGAAGCCAATGTTCCTAAAATCTCCCTAGTGATGGTTTTGAAAAATGGGACTGATTTGCCTTGAAGGAACAATATAATTTGGAAATTTCTTAATTCCCAACTTTTGTACAAAGGCTTCACTTAAGTGTTTTATCAATTCCTTTGATTCCAAATTTCCCCAAGTTTTCCAGTCCAGTCCCTGGACTAGATTAGCCTTCAGTATTCTTGTTTCTTGGGAGCAGAAAAAGCATTTCTTACAACTTTCACAGTTTACATTTAAAAGCTTACCCTATGTTTTTTAACCTTTCTAAACAGTGTCGATCCACATCTGGCCAACGTCTGGCTTGTCTGGATCATCAAAATTCCCAATTGCACCACAGCTGGAGACTTTTTTTAAGTTCTGATTTTGCATTTGCAGGTCAACAGCATTTCAATTGTGCAAAATATGGACTAATTGGATCTTCTGTTAGCAAGCGTGGGTTGCTACATTGAGCATAAATGAAACAACTTAATTAATATACCTGTGCAAGCTTCAACACAGGCTAAGTGCAGTCAAAATGTATTGCCATCCACTGCTACTTTTTAACCCACTACATCCCAATACAAAATTATTATAATGATTATTCCAGACATGAGACCTGTTTTTTCATATTTCCTTTTCATGCTTATCTCCTCCGAGCTTCTCTTAGGAGCTAGAACAGCAAACCCAGGAAGGAATTACATCAATGTTTGTTCTATACAAAGGATCAAAATGTTATATTTTAAACTGCTCTGGGGATACTTCTCTGTTTGTTTGGTCCTTGAGGTGGTAAGAAGGATGCTTTCTATTTCCACCAAGTGAATTTAACTGCAGCTTGTACCAACAGAAATATTTTCAGTTACGGCAAGAGGGTGACAATGACAATGGTTATAATAAATGGATCAAGCCTACTTTTGAGTCTTCTACTTGTTAAAATATCCAGAAAAACAAATACCTTAAACAGCCTTGTAGTGATTACTGTCTCTGGAAAAGGCAGCATAAATCTTGCAGGCAAGCCTTGGTAGCAGATGATCGGAACATTTTTTGCACCAAAAGAGAGCAGACAATGTGATGAAGATGTAGGTGACAAAATGCTGATCAGAGCTATCACAGCAGATGAAATGTCAGTTTGGGATCTGGTCAAAAGCAGCTTCCAGGTAGCCTGCACTTTCAGTGAGTTAATTAGTCCATTTATTTACCAAAGACTTATAATTTCAGAAATCTACGTGTTGCACTGTCACTGCTGTGACAGTGAATGTCACTGCTATTGTGTCACAATAGTGTGATGGCAGAGAGAATATGTTTAGACTTCTGGGGCCCTGAGCAACTTGACCTGGTGGGTGGCATCCCTGACCACAGCAGGGAGGTTTAAACTGGATGATCTTTAGGGTCCCTTCCATCCCAAACCATTCTGTGATTTTATGATTCTGCACAGAAGAATCAATGTAACCCAGATGAGTTGCCCAGGCCTGTTCAGTCAGTCTGCAGCTTCCTCACAAGAGGAAGAGAGACTGATCTCTTCTCTCTGGTGACCACTGACAGGACCCGAGGCAATGGCCTGAACTTGTATCAGGGGAGGTTTAGGCTGAATATCGGGAAAAGCACCCAGAGGGTGGTCTGGCCCTGGAACAGGCTGCCCAGGGCAGTGGTCACAGTACCAAGCCTGACAGAGTTCACAAAGTGTTTGGATAATGGTCTCAGACACATGGTTGTGATTCTGGGGGTTGTCCTGAGCAGGGCCAGGAGTTGGACTTTGATGACTGTTGTGGGGCCCTTTCAGCTCAGGATATTATATGATTTTATGGTTCTATGAATTCTTCATGTTGGGAGGTCTCATTTGCTCATTTCATAATTATGTGTTATGACCTGGCTCAAACATGAAATCCTTTCTCACATGAGCAGCAAGCTTTTCATCAGCAGCTGAAACAAAACAGCTTTATGGGTGCAGGCTCTGAGCTGACACAGGCTTTACCCCTCAGTTCTTTATTTGGTCCTAATAATGCAAGCTATGGGTAAGATTCGGTCACCCTAGATGTGTACAACAGGGAACTCTCAGAGCTTAAAAAAAAATCAGAAGCTTATCAAAATAACACAAGAAAAGAGTGGCACAACCAGAGCAAGATTCAACCACAGCAAGAAACTGCTTCAAGAGAGCAAGCCTGTGATTCTCTTTCAGGTGGGATACATGAAACTGGGCTCACAACCAAAGCCACGGACTGGAAGAACTTTCACAGAAATATCTAATGACTGTCTACCTGGGATACATAAGATGTGACACAGACTCTTCAGCTAATTCAGAGTAATTGTCAGATTCATAGTTCTTAAGGACAGCAGAGGCCTGAGAAGAAGGACAGACACAGTGTTTTTGGCTGAATCAGATATGAGGAAGGAGTTACTGCTACCAATCCATGTCCAGCTGGCTCTCCTGGACAGGGGTTGCTGCCAGCCCAGTTTTGCTGACTGTCCTGCCATCTGAGCGGGTCCTAACCCACATCTGCTCTCCAACAAGTCTAGAGTTCTTTTGGATGAACAGCTAAACTGAGAGAGCCAAGGCAGTGACCTCCCGAAACCGCAGGGATGGAGAAGGCCTGGGAACCAGCTGCCCAGAGCACGACTGAGACATCCCAGGCCTGCTACAGAGAATGGTGTATCTGACCTTTCATCTGAGTTACCCAGGCTGACCACTCCGTTTGCCCATCTATGACCTGACTCACGCCCAGAAATTGCCTGGCTCAGTGCATCTTTCAGAAGGTTACACAACCTTGCCTGGAGGCATCAGGAGATGGAGAGATCCTACCACGAGTTTCCCTCAAACAATCGCATTGCTCTTGCTCTTCAAAAGGTGTTCAGCAGCCCTGATGCAGCCTGACTGGTTGTAGCTTCTACTCCCTCATGTACCTGCCCATTCCAGGCAAGAAGAAGATTCAACAGACAACAAGCTGCCTCTCACCATACAACTGAGAGGTCTTACACGCAGTGCTCCAGAAGAAATGAATGTTTGAAACATCCAGAAGGCACAAGAAGGGAAAAAAAAAAGACACACACACACACAGAGGCACGCTGCCGTTGCAGTCTTCCCCCACAGACCTCCTTTGTCCTTGTAGCTGCCATCGCCCCCCGTAGCCCACGCTCCCCTCTGTCCTCCTGACCCCTCCTCTCCCTCCATTCATTCTTCCAGAATTTATCCCGCTTCTTTGACTCGGCATGTGTCTGGGCAGATGTCCAAAAAACCTCCCTTCAGCAACCGGGGGGAGGAAATTCCTCCAATTCAGCCCAGGCTTTTTCCCCCTGCCCCGCTTCCCGCCTTCACTCTCCCTCTTTTTCTTGCTCCTTCTTCTCTTTTAACATGCTGAATGATTGATAACACTCTCCTTGCCTCACCGCTGCCTGTTTGAGCCCTTTTTGCCCGGCATCTGCAGCCCTGTAGGGAAACAAGCTCTCCAAGGCGATGGGATGTTGGGGACCCCCTTTGGCTCTTTTCAAAAATTCAGTGAATAAAAGGAGAGAGGAGAGAAGCACAAGGGAATCAAGAAGGTCTGGGGAGGCGGGGGAGGAAGAAAACAGTTAGGAAAAGCCCTTGATTAGGACAGGTCCAAAACAAACAAACAAATTAAAAACAAATGCTCTCCGTGTCCCCGATTCTCCGTTTGCCACGGAAAAGCGAGTGGAAAGCTTTTGTTCTTTGTGTTGTTTTGCATTTTCTGGCCCAAATGTTAGGTTTGTGCAGAACTTCTAGCTTCTTGTTATGCCATCACTATGAATGAGTTTGTTGTCTTAAGTTCACACTTTCTGGAGCCTTTCATTTACTTGAAGATCTTGGACTTCGTTTAAAAACAAAACTGTGTTTGTCTTTCCAATAGCAGAGGGAGGTTAGTATAACCTCTGATATAACTCCTTATACTTCAGAATCAAGAAACAAACCTACTTTTTATGTGTCATGCCACTGCGCTTTATGTTTGTACATCTATGTAAGCATCCCGTCTTCATAGTTCTCAAACATCCACAGGATGCCATGCTAAAGCCTACATTTCGATTATATGTTCACATTCACTTTACAATTCATATTTCAGGCATGAAACCCATTGGAACTGATGTTTGGGCCGTGTTATTTTAGCACTGTACATAGTACATGTAGAACATATATGTAAAATATAGAATCACAGAAAGGCTTGGGTTGAAAAGGACTTTAAAGATCATCTCATTCCACTCCCCCCACAGACTCCCTGCCACGGACAAGGCTGGTATACACATATTACATGCAACAAACTCCCATTAGTGACTTAAAATTTTATCATTATTACTATTATTGTTACCTGAGATGCAAGTGAGACCTCATAGCCTGTACCAGAATCAGCACATCACTGCACGGGGCAGCATGTGATGAGACAGCAAAGCCCTCAGGCTGTTCCAGAAGGATGGGTAAAAAGGAAAGATTTTTATGCCCATTTAACAGAGGGAATCTGGAGATGGATCAAATTTTGAAGAGAAGGGTTTCTTTTATCCAGCTTAGACATCCAAGTGTCTACTGATTCCAGATTCCATCTACAGCCAACAAACCAGCATCTCCAGAGGGTTCTCTGAGAAAGCCCTTGAGTGACTCACTCAAATATGATATCACTTCTGGGTGTGGAAAGTTATGTCTTTTTAACCCAACCAACATCACCCAGAAAGTCTCTGGCAGAGTTGAGGTTTCTGCCCACATGCCTCATTCCCTAGTCCAATGTCTGGGCAAAGAGAAGGGGGAAAAAATATCTATTTTTCTTAGCAATGCTACCTGTAGCATTTCTTCTCAGTAACAGAAAAATTGTTCTTTCAAACTAGGAGAAACAGATAGCATAAACTCTTCATATTTTATTAATCAAGGTTCTGAGTTTTGAGGCTGTGCCTGAAAATGAAAGGTAGGTTTCTGTGACATGATAATTCAAAGTTAAATAAACAACTCACTGGTGTTTAGAAAAAGTTACATTTAAACCTTAATAAGATGGAAACAAAACATAATAATCAACAAAATTATTTTTTTCCTGATTTTTAAATTGAGGCAAACATCATGTCAGTTACATCTGGGAGAACTCTGTTGAATATTTATTCCTTGTTAGCTCATAAACTCTTGTGTCCTTGCTGTAAGTGATCTCCCTCTCCTGAGCCTGGAGGATACTTGTCATTTCTGTGTAGGTAGCAATCTATCTACCTGCTGCAAGCTGCTGACTACCTCAACAGGATCCAGGGAAGAGAAGTCCTCATTTATTTATTTGAAACAACTATAAAGTGCTGTTGGGAAATTTCAGATGTATTTCCTTGTCAGATGTGTCCACTCTGAAGGTCTTCTAATGCAAAGCTGGTAATTACCAGAGGTGAAATATCCAACACAAACATCCAACCTACCAACCCAGCACTCACCCTGCATCACTGAATGACACATCCCATGAAAATAATAGCAGTAATAATCCATTTCTCAAAGAAATTTCCTGACAGAAGGCTTGCTTCCCTTGAAGGCAGTGTTAATGGTGTCCTACAAATTCAACATGACCTTCACAAATAATTCATTGGTATCCGCAGCCTGCACATGTAAAGACTGGGAAACCAAAATGTTTTCAGAGAAAATAGTTAGCTCTTGATTTCTGAGCTCTACAAAGATCACTCAGAAGCCTAGGGTGAAGAAATTATTGTCAAGCTCCCCAAAATGTCACAGACATATGACCGTTCATGTCTCGACTCAAAACATTAGGTGGTGGTCTCATCTGCCACTTACTTTAACTTTTTTTCACTTCACCTACCCCTGCATTTATAGTATGGCCTTTCCAGTTTAAATACTGAAAAATCCTAGGTGTGGAAAGTGAGATGCAGCCCTTTGCTGCACCACTGCCTGATTAAACCTTCCCAGTGAGTGTTGCCACTAGGCAGAGGCAGCTCTCCGTCCTGGACATCCAGCCCGGACCTGGCAGGCTCTCATCACTTTCCAGCAATCGCATGGTGGGCTCAGCTTCAGGGATATTGAGCTCCCAGGGGTGCCAGTGTGAGGAATTCGTCCCTGCTGGGTCCTGAACAGAGGACTGATAAATGACAGGCGCACATTTTGCACTGAGAGACGAAACCTCCCCGGTCTGTCTGGGGCAGCAGTGCTTGTCTGGTGTCCTCTTTCCAGACCTCTTGCTGGTCCAGAATGTGAGGCCACTGCAAACGATGTCAAGCCACATATTTGAAAGCAATATGGGTTTATAGTTTCCACAGATGTCCTTTTTTTTTCCACTTGAATAATACCTATTAAGTATCTGTCCAAGTCGTATCCCTGCAATAGAGCCCAAGAAATTCAGTGTTTTCTTGGATGAGAGGCATGACCTAAGCTTTATGCACCGAGTTGAGAGTCGTCCCCTTTTTGTGTGGCCAAGCACGCAACTAAGCCCCATCTACAACAGATTCAGGTGTAAATTCAGCCAAAGTACTGCTGGAGATCAGCCAAACTAACCCCAACACTGTCTCCTCTATGCACCTCAACCTTGTCCCACTAAAACAACTCTGAGGATCAGCCCAAAATCCCACTGGCATTGCTCTGCTCTGTGCAGCCATGGCAGGAGCCATCTCTCACTGTCCTGAGCCAGCAGTTCAGTGTTCCTCTGAGCTACTGGTGGACAAAGGTGGAGAAGTGAATGTAAAACACACTGTGGTCAATTCTCTTTCCTCTCCATGTACTCTTAATACTGACAATTCCCCTTTACATCTGCGACCCAAAATATCAGGGGTTTGGGGTTTTTTTTTAAGTCTGTGGAATTGTTAGAATCTCCCCCCAAGAAAAGAAAAACAGGATGTATTTATCAAAATCCATGACCATAGAAACAACTGCAGGCTTTGCTCTGAATGGACCCGGTAGATTTTAAAACATTTTGTAACTACTAGTAGCTAAGGACCCATAATGTCAATCTCATTTGTCATGGGTGCAAGGGGGAATAAATGTCCATTACCAATGATTTTTTTTATGATTCCACAGAGAATGCAAACCAGACAAAAAAAAATATGGGACGGGGTAGTAATTTCTTCCCACTTATTCAGTAGCTTTAGGTCCTTCATTTTGAGCAAAATGTAATTGGTCATTGGTATGTGGCAGCAGGGCTGTGAAGCAAAGGCAAGAGAAGATAGCAATTGGGTTGGAGGAATTTACATAAAGAGAACGTGATGGGGCAGAAAGGAGTCTATAATAAACAGGTGAGGCAGAAAATCTAATTAATAATTAGCATCATGGCATCATGTGTCAATAAATCAGACTCTAAGCCCCATGAACCTCATGCCTTTGGCTTCTGGTTGTACCCATGGTACGGGACACACTAAAACGTGTATATGAACATTTATGTATCTGTATTTGTATTTAATTTATAATCCTATCTGTATCTATAGATATACCTATGCTGATCTGTCTCCATCTCTATCTGTATTTCTGTTTCTAGGTCCATCTGTCTTCCTATCTCTAGCTCTATCTCTGTATCTGTCTTTATATATATGCTTTAGGACAAACATTTTCATTTAAAAGTTTACAGAACACAGAGAATGGCTGCCTGAAGGGTAGCAGAGGAATTTAGAGGAGAAAAACATGTAACAAAAAGAAACAAATGAAAAATTATACATCCTTGCATTGTCCTCTTCAGAACCAGCTTTTGAATGATTGTTTATGACCAAACTTTGTCTGCATCCTTCTGGCCCTGGGTTCAGTTTAAGCTCCTGGTTTTCCCTATGTAACGTATGAATTTAACCTGAAGGGCAACATTATCATTTGACCCGTGAGAGTGTAAGCCCCAAAGATCATCAATTCCCTTAAATTGGTGGCCCAGTCACTCATTTAATGCCTCCACGTCAGCTTGAAATAAGACTTACAGTTTGATAGGTCAAAGTGAAAAGGGGAGGATGAGAGGGGGGAAGAGGAAAAAAAAGAAAAGACTGACTGATTGCCACAGCAATAAAATAAAAATAAAATAAAAAAAAAATCAAAAGAGGAAACACTCCTCAGTGAAAGCATTGTCGAAAAAATATATATGGGGAGGAGCAGTTTTACAACCTCCTGTAACCCAGTGGTCCTGAGGTATTGCCTTTCACCGTCTACCCAGGAACAGGCCTCTGAGAGGTTGTAAAAACACCATCTATTATTCCAGAGACCCAGGCATCGTCTGCAGGGGCTGTCTCGTACGGAGAGGCTTTGCTCTCCTCCTGCATGGAGGGCCCATGCTGAGAGCAAAGCCTCAGAGAGGGTGAGTGGGGTGCTTGCCTCACCCCAGCTCCCGCCCTGGGGTCCCCACCGAGCCCTCCAGCCCTTGCAGGGTGTTGGCAGGGTGCTTTGTGGATCCAGCTGCAGTCCTCACTTCTGCCTCCATCCCTGTGATCCAGGCAGGGATGGAGGCGAGGGATGTATTTGGATGTAAAATATGCCCAGGCTCTCACTCATCCCCTCTCTGAATCTACAGTCTTTTCCAGATTTGTTTGTCTTTTCCCCATGCCCGTTTTCTCTTTGGCCAGTGGTTTTCTCCCTAATTCTTAACGGTCTACACTGAATTTCCCATGTTTATTTTTGGGGGTTTTTTCCTCTTTTCTTCCCCTAACACTAGCAATTAAGTTTTCTGATTTTCTGCTTCTTTTTTTTTTTCCTTTTTATTTTTTCCTGAACTACCTGGCAGCAATAAGCAGAGCAAGGGAAATTTGCTTGCAAAGTGTGTCGAAGGAACTCTTGGAGGCTGCAATACCAATCAGGCTGGTTATAGAGACATAATAATCAAAAAACAGCAAGGACACCAGCTCTGGAAACCAAATCAAACCATTCACATCCCCACAAGGACGAAATAATAAAAACATATGCACTGAGAAAGTTTTCTCTAACAGGGACCCCAGGAGGTGGTGAACCAGTGGTTCATGCAGACATCTGACCAGAGCAAGGTTGCACTGACACCCCTGTCCTTCCCCCCCTTCTCCTCACTACAAAGATGCTATCAGTTTCCACAGCCACAAGGCTCACATTTCAGGCTTTTTTAGTTTGTTTGTTTTATCCAACACCACACTCGTGGTAGAATGAAGACTTTGGATGCAACACTTGTCTCTGGGTAAGGGCCAAAGCAGCACACGTGGTCTCACCTGCGTTCCCCGTGTCCCATGTTCAGACCACACTTGAGGTTCACCTTTAGAGATGAATTTTTGTATTTCGAATTTTCCCCCTTAGTTTTTAAGCCCACAGGCCAAGGTGTGTGCACAGCCATCACACCATCCCCACTGCTCAGTGTCTCCATTTTAATGGGTTTGCTTCCAAAATGAGACACAATCAACCCTAAAGAGTCTCCTGGGAAAAGCAAAGCTTAACTACTGTGACTGGCATTTGCTTTGTCCCACTTCTCCTTTTGCTTTCCTAAAATGTGCAGCCCAGGGATGGACAAGCGTCATGCCAAGGATGAGAGACCTCCTACAGATGGCTCTTCTCAACTGAGTTGTGAGCTGAGAGTGAGGGATTTTTTCAAGTATTAATATAAAATCCTCAAGTGCAGGAAGTTTGCTCACAGATGGGGGCCCAACAAGTGCCCCAAGCCACCCTGGTGTTTTGGGATTGTGACGGGAATTGATGGCACTTTAAATTTGTTTTGGTTTTGCTCACGCTCAGGTGCCTCTTGCAGCACTGGTGCCCTCAGCCCTCAGGCCCCTGGGGTGGATTAAGCCAGCTGTCCCCACACCTCGGGTCAGAGGTGGGGGAAGAGAGGAGACCCAACTCCCACAAGCCCTGCTTATGCAGTAATGAATACCTCCTAGCCACATCCAGTGTAAAAAGTATCCCATTATCAAACAGGGTCTCACCAGGCACTCAAGTGTGACCAAGCATCCAACCTCCTGCTCCAGGAGATCGGGCAAATTTACAGCCTGTCCTCCTCATCCACAGCCAGGGTCCTTGGAGAAAAAGGCAGCTGCTCCTTCCTGGAGCACAGGATACCCATAATTGTCTGCCCTGATCGATGGCCAGAGGATCTTGGGCAGAACAAAGCCCAGCAGAGTCCCTTGAGGAGCACCCCAGCCACACAACACCAATTTGACCATGGACCCAGCGTTGAGGAAGGGGAGGGATGTGGAAGGGAGCATGGAGACAGAGGCTGCCAAAGTGATGGAGAGAGGCATCAGCATCAGGATGGATGGGAGCCCAAGCAACCTGCTCCAGTGGGGTGGCATTTAGGGGGTGCTTCTCTGATCCTGCTGGCATCCCTTAGACTCAGTGACTGTTTTGTTGCCACTTGCCAGGACAATGAGTAAAAGCGGGCAGGGTACAAAAAGCCCTCGGAACTCCCTGCTTTTTTACAAAGTGCCAGTGATCTAAATGCAATGACTTGGAGTAGGGCTGCAATAAGGTGCATGAGCCACATGGTAGGATCTCTTCCCCTTCTGCCTTTCCCAGGGGAAATACAACAAAGGGATGAGCCCTGTCAGCCTAGGGTTGGAGCAGAAGAACTGATGCCCTTCCTTCTCTTTACCATACATCTGCTAGGATGTGGTATCTCACATGTTCTGCAAAGCACCTCCAGCAACCTCATTCCCTCTGCTCTGCACAAAAGCTATATTCAGCATGAAATTATTTCATCACAGCTCTTTAATTTATTTGCTTAGGCAGCAACTTTTTTCTTCTTGTCTGAAGATCAGAATGCTACCCAGCACTTTTCCTGTGCCATTTAATCCTTAATTTCTTCTCCAGCATCAATCCTAAATTTGACCTCCACTACATGTGGTCAAATCTATTAAAATACATTTGCAAAGTTTGATCAAATAATCGATTTCTAAATATCAGTATTTTTAAAATTCAAGCAAGACATAAAGACAGCAGCCAATGAGAATTGGCAGCAGGCTTCTTGAGAATTGCATGGTCTGATGATGGTTTTCTATAACAAACAATCATGAAAAAGCATCATGAGATTGATGCCTAAAATTGGGAGTACCTGAAACAGAGACTGAACAAAGTTAGTGAATAAAGGTATGAATTTATTGAAGGCCTTTGGGTGGTACATCTCTGGTACAGAGCCTTGCCGATGCTAGGCTAGACCAAGATGGACCCTGATCACGAGTTTTCCTCCTAGATATAGGTTTGGTACATTTTCTTATCAGAAGTTAGTTGTCCAATTCCAGTTCCAGGTAATGAGGTAATATTCCCCCATTCACCCCCTCCCAATTCACTTTTGTTTATACTTAGGCCTAGGATAGTGACCTTGTCTTCCAGGCCTAGAGAGAATGTTTTGTCTAACAAGAGTGTGAAGCACATAATATGGAGTTCAGAATTACACACTAGTACAGTGCAGGGCTAGAAAAATCCAAAAGCTAATCCTTAAGGCATCAAGATGGTAGAGAGTTTTTTCCTGGAGGTCCTTTTATATAACTATGCATCCTCAGCCAGTCAAGGCATCACCATCTACACGAGTGCTAGCAGAGTTCTCAACATATAAACTCAAGAAGAGCCATTTTGTCATATTCACCTATATAAAATGCTCAGTTCAAGTAATTTTGAAATTAGTAGAGTGTAATTACTGAGGTAAAACTCAGAATTCATTAGTACATAGAATTATAGAACCATAGAATGTGTTCGGTTGGAAGGGACCTTACAGACGATCCAGTTCCACCCACTGCCATGGGATTAAACCTTCCACTAGACCAGGTTGCTCCAAGCCCCATCCAAACTGGCCTTGAACACTTTCAGGGATGGGGCATTCACAGCCTGAAAATCTGTCTTTCTCCAGCTCCTCCTATGTAATCCAGGTCTACAAGGCAATGGTGACTGGGAACAATTCCTACCAGCTGAAACAAATCAGACAGGGAAAAACAAACAAACTAAAAAATGACCTGAGACAGTTGAATCATAATATTATTTGTCTCAAGAAACCCTTTCTGTCCCCTGAAATAATTAAATTCCAAGGCAAAGAAGTCCTTTCCTCTGTAATTTTCCATCTTGGACCTTGGTGAATGAAGCACGGGGAGGCAATTAAAAGAATAATAGAGCATCCTAAATATACAAGCCTAAGCATCTACACTTGCATCCCAGAAAAAAAAAAAAACCCGAAACAACAACAACAAAATAGAAGAAACATCTTTAAAGAAAAACATAAATACTTAGTAGCATGAAAATATAGACTTTTACACATCTAATTACATAACTGTAAGTGAACGTTCAATTCCCATCTCTGAACAGAAAAGAAAATATCTTCCAGTAAAGTTCTTATACTTACTGACATACATTGCATTGTCCAGGCTTTTCTGGATTGCCCACTTGTTAAGCACTTCTATAAGGTACTCTTAGGTTTCCATTCTGCCCAGGAGCTTCCTCTATAAACCACAACTGTGGTATAAAAACGTGGCAAGCACTGAACTACCCAAGTAAATCTTTTTATTGTGCATAGTCATGTGGAATAGTTTGAATGACCCTACTCTTACAAGAGAAGCCACATTGGATATCTGACAGCACAGAGAGCCAATATGACATTATTATAAATAGTAGCAGTAGTAATAGTAGTATCAGTGTGATTGTTATGACTATTTTTATTATCATTAGTGCTAAATTCCTTTCCTATCACTAACAAGGTCACTAAATCACAAGTTCATTTATTGATGCTTTCACTAGATCCAGAATACCACAACATGATTCCAACAATCCCACACAAAGAGATTTAGGGAAATATTTTTCAGCTTGGGTCCATCTTGGAAACTTCTGTGTCTAATTAGATATCCTGGATATATAATTGCAGGCTTGCCAGCCCAGTGGGATTGCTTTCCACTGGCATGAGAGACTATTGCTCCTGATGAAACCCCTGTACGAGTTTGGCACCTACCTACTGATGCTCACCAAGCAAGGTAAACTTTTGGGAAAGCAAGAGCTGATGAGCACTACAAGGGGGAGCATCAGAATCTGAATCCTCAAAGCTGTTGACTCTGGAAATGTCTCCTTTCTTAAGGTGGGTGCACCCCAAGGAAGGCAAACCCACACACCCAAGGCCACGCTGGGCATTGTTGTCCTACTGATGATGATGCCAAAGAGATTTTTGCTTTTATGCTTTTTATATTAGTAGCCCTGTAGTCCTGTAGCCCTGCAGCCTTTATCCTCTAACCTTGTAAATTCCTAGCTAGCAAACCCCCTATTCCATACTCCCTATCCCTATAGTCAAAATAACATTCCTATGTCGACCTTATCTCCACTGGTGTTCTAGAGCCCAGGGACACTTCTCTGTCCCATGTCTCCTAAAAGCCCAAACAACAGTAACTAGAAACATTAGGCAGGGATTTCAGTAGGAGGCTGAGCCAAAGGAAATCACTTCAATAACCATATTTCTAATTGGAATATTTTTATAAACTATTTTAATTTGATGTAAACCTATAAAAGTGCTACGGGTATACACACACCAAGGAGAACGGACACTTGGGATGGGACACAAAACTGATCAGTGTATGTTTGTATTCCGGGAGGACCTCCAAATAAAGGTAACTGCTTTCCCTACCCTCATAACCATCATCCAGCTTCTGATTTTAAGCAGATAAAGGCACCAATGAGAGAGGCTGCAGGGCTGATTTTAGATTTACACCTCACAGAGGATTTTTCCAGCGACAAGCTCCCTTCAGAGGAACCACTTCACTCCCAAGTGCGTGCCAAGAAAAACGCTGTCCGAGTCATCCGTCCGCTCTATTCGATCACGCACCTCCCTTCCCAGCTAATGGGCTAACACGCAGCCTCTGCTGCTGACCAAAGGGCACTCCGCTTAGAAAACACTAATGCGTGAAAACGTCTGCAGGCTGGCTACGTGCACAGCAATATACATTTTTAATTTGAATAATATGCAGTGTTTACCATAATTAGACAGCACATTAACATGATTAAACCAGCGCCGCGGATCAGAGTGGCAAGGCACCCGTCTCGAATCCGGAGCCTTTATTGCCGGGAGAGCTGTGTTGTGCTTGTCCGTTGAGTGACTGCTTGCCCTGCCCTTTTGCAGTGTGAGTTTGAAGCTGTCATTGCAAGGGGGCAAAATTTTCCCTGACAAGCAAACAAATCCATTAACATGTTAACAGGTTTTGCATGTACGTGTGGGAAATATTAAGGACGCTGACATAGCAGCGTGGTTAGGAGGGTAGCATTTATTCCAAGACAACAAAATGCTCAAGTTTTGCTACTGGAGTCAGTGAGCTTTTACCTGCCCTGAAAGGCTGCAAAGGAATTGATTTTCAACAGTAGTTAAAATAACAGGACTAGGAATCAGCAGAAATTACTGCTATTTTTATCTGCTGGTTGTTGATCTCTAACTTTAGCATCCGTCAAATGGCCGCAATTATATTGCTATGTGTGATTGCTTTGTGTACACCCTCCAAGCACTCCAAATCACAGTCTGCTCTCCTACTCGTTGCTGGGAGCTTTGCCATTGATTTTAATCAGGCCAGAACTTCACCCTTGTTTCAGCCAGCAGAAATCCTGGCACCAGACCTTTTCTCTGGAGCAAGCCAAATGTGATGGAAAGTGGAAATGATGGCAAACGGGCACAAAGGCTGCCCACATATTTAAAAGTGGGACTGTCCAGTTGTGAAGCTTTTAAGGATGTCTGCTGCATTTATTTATTTCTGTATGTTGGAGGAATGTGAGCATGAATTGCTTTAGGGAGATAGCACAGAGAGATGTGTCTATGGACACAGAAAATAAAATGATAATGATTAAGCTTTAAGTAAAAGTAGATGTTGATTCATAAATCCTTTCTGTTCATACTTTCAGTTGCAATATTTGTTTTTTCCCATTACACCAGATAAGCACCCTTGCTTTTACACATGAAGGAATTTGGCAACAAGAGTTATTCCAAAATACAGCAGCTGCAGCGCATTAGGAGTGCTCTAACTATTAAAGGGCATCTGGAACATCTCAAAATTAGTATTGCATCAGGCCACAGGCCACAGAGACTTCAGTACAATGGGCACACTTCAGTTCATTCCAGCTTTAGCTGTGTTCCAGCACTATGTCCAGTGCTTAAGACTGGGGAAGCCCTTGCAAGCTGCACCAGTTTTGCGACTGTCAGGTTATGATTTTCAGCATATAATCTTCAAAGCAACGGGGAGTAACCCACCACACAGCAGTAAGATAATATCTTAATTTTTACAAATGCTTTGCTTATGACACGAGTGCCTAAAGTCAATAAAATGTCCTTCTGAGCAAGGTGTGACAGAAACTTGCTTTAGGCACCTTGCAGAGTGTGAGCTCCAAGTGCCTAAAACAAGCACCAGGTGGGACTGACATGAAATATACAGGTAGACAGAGCATGATGACAGCTGTAGATATGGATTTTCCCAGATATTCTGGTCCCATTCAGCCCAGTTTAACAGTGGGGCATCTGAGGTGGTGCGAGGGGAAGACAAAAGAGGATGAGGTGATGGAGAACAGACAACACTAACTCTTCTACCTCTGTCTTCTGCCCTTCCAAAAGGGTGCATGGCCTGGGGCTAGGGGACTCTGTGTGAATGTATATGGAAGAGGAAAGGGAAAATGAATGTGTGTGTGTCATTGGGCATACTGGAGAGTGTAACTGTGAGGTTTACACAGTCATTGTTGTGGTGAAGTGTGTTGATGCAAGTTAAGAAATCTCTGAGAATCTTGCCTAAGGGTTGGGTTTTGAAGCAGAAAGATGAGAATGGGATATTTGGGAGTGTCATGCATGATCCCATACCCAGTGCCAGGGAAGACGGGTACTTCATCACATTCTTCAGCAATGAAATACAAGACAGAGCCCTTCAGGTAATCTCACTCCATATATGCAGAAAAAAAAGCTTAGAAGACCAGAAAAGATAAAACCCATAGTGGTTTATTTCTGCCTTAAATCCTCTCTGTCATTCCTAGAAAACCAAATGTAACCCTTCCACTGCAATTCAAGGGGATAGGAGAGCTGAGCTCTGCTGGTCTCTTTTGAAGCCCTTTGATAACAGGATGATAAGAGCCATATAAGAGAGATGGGCAAAGAAATACAGATCACAAGATAAGCACAAGTTCAGTACGGAAAGGACTCTTTGTAGTACTTTCTCACATCTCAGGACATTTGACAAGAGCAACAAACAATTGCTACTAACAAAATGCAAACTTTTTATCTCTGTTGCTTTCTAATTCCAGCTCTAACTGTTTTCCCAGCTTCCAGGATGAAGAAACTAATCTACACCAGAGGTTATCTCGGTGGATGCTGCCACAATTTACTGGGCTGGGACAGGCAAGGGTCAGTCCTGATGGGTCTCGATGCTCACAGTGGCCAAATATTTCATCAGGAGCAAAAGGTGTTGGATACTCCATGTTTCACTATAGTGGATGTTGTCAAACCTCAGAGGATTCAAAATGCACTGGAGGACTCAAAGGGAGGTCCCTGTCCTGGCACACAGCACAGTGCTCACTCTCTCCTGGCAATCTGAGTACAGGGAAGCAGGGCTTCCCCAAGCCTGAATTCAGCACCTGGAGGCAGAGCAGGAGGAGGAGGGGTGGATTTTTGCCTCTGAACCAAAAGGTTCCAACTCCACTTTTGGTGGTTCACGGTGTGTCTCACTGCGGCTGACTGTGCAAACACGAAACAATTAAGGAGTGAAGTGGCTTCATTTGTGAGGCTTAGCTGTGGGTCCAGCCATGGTGGTGGAGCTGGCAACGACGCTCTGCTGTGGCCACAGCCAAGGGTGGCACAGCATCTTGCATGGATGAAGCTCCTAGTCCCTCTCCATGGCACTGCAATCACATGAGCTGGTAGCAACCCTGCAGGGGGGAGACTCACGCAGAATCAGATGTGTCTCCTTACCCTTGTAAAACTCTTGATAGTAGGAGGGATGTTGCTGAAGGGATCAGCAGTGCCCCTGGGACACGGAACTATCGATCCCTGTTGTTGGAGCAATATCAGCCTCCCAGAAATGACATCCCTCCAGTGCAGGCTCTCCCTGCCCTGCAGTGAGACGCCTTTGCTTAATGATCAGCTCAAATCAGCACCACATTCACAGCCTGGGGTGACTCGAGGCGTACTACAATATATATTCCAGGTTTGTCCCCCAGGCCTCTGAAGAATAGATCATTTTTAAAGTGGCTAAGGGTTGTGACCTACCTCCTGGGCTATAAATCTAAGAGGACAATGTACTCACTCTGCTTCACTCCTCATACTCTAAACTAAAAAATTATTGTCCAAAGACTGAATGGGAGGGGAGTGTGCAGTTTTACTCCATAGGCTATCAAAAGCAGGTATCAAAAACGTACAATCTGTAATGACCAAAGCATTGAAAAGGTGGTCTAGTGAGAGTTTAACAAATAGAATAATATGTGCTGTCCTTCCCCACGTAGCCTGGGTTTGCTGGATTGTGTGTATTCTCAGTGAATTTGGAAGGACTAGAAATAAGAGAGAAAACAAAGGTACAATATTCTAGATCTCTTACAGATTATAAACAAGAAAGCAAATAGAGTCCTGTAACTACGATCAATCACTGCTTTGTGTTGTTGTAGGGTTTCTTATGACCCCAACTTCTTTAAATGGTTTTTCATAAAAAATACTGGTTCACATAGGTCATTGCATGTATGAGTAGATGATTCTCTCTAGCTCTGGCCTTAATGTTTTGTGCAGCCATAAACCACTTGGGACACCACACAGGTCCTGTCTGTGTGCATTAGCTGGATTTAAATCCTCAGGATCAAATAGCAACGAGGGGAAAGTGCACATTCTCCAAAAGAATCACAAATCTGGCGCTTTCAGACTATCAAGCCTGCTTCACTTCAAAACTGTCACTTCCTATGATACAAGAGCCTTGGGCTTTCCCTCCCAGGAAGGGAGTCTGAAGTCTGTCTGAACTTCTGGGCACTTTGGGCATTGCCTTCAGCATCCCTGTGGCTTGCCAGGTCTTCAGAGTCCTTTGACACCTCTGTGCTGAGCCACACTGCAGACTGCGATGCTCCTCTTTAAAGCCTGTCAGGATAAGCACATCCCTTTCAATACTGGTGCTCTCCCAGCTTAAAAATAGCAGTCAAGGCTTGGAGGCAGGGAGGGAAAAAAGATTAAAATCCAATTTCCTCGAAAGGCTTCATCCTCATTCAAGCAAGAGAAGGAGCAGGCTCCTTTCTAGCTTTCCCAGCCCCAAAGAATCAAGACGAAATCTCACAGATGACCTCTCCGTGCTCCCTCTCCATGAAGGTGAGGAGAGGGACAGACCCTCCTGTTGAGTGCACAGATGTGGCACACATGGATCACGGTTTTTTGGTCCAGGCTGGGAAAGGGCTTTTGAAGAATGTTGCTGGATATGCAGGTTTTGCCTTCAAAAGCAAAACTCTGGGGAGGTGTGCGTTCAGAAAGGGGGATCACATACCAAATTTTGGATAGCACAAAAGTGCAACTGGACAGGAGTGAGAGTGGAGTAGAGGGATGAAGGATGGCAATAGATGAAGACCAGGGCAAAATACCTAAGGTGTAACTATTCCTTGCAATTTTTTAACTACTGATATCTGCCCCTTACCTCACATTAATCAACACAGCTCCACTCACTTCGGGGAGCCCTGCCAAAAGGCGCCGAGAGGAGACGCGTCCAAATCCAGACCAACCCCACATCTCCCCTCGGAGCTGGAGCCACAGCCCTGGCTGGCCAGTGGCAGGATGCCCATGGGAGCAGCGGCGCCGGGTGAAAGAGCCCAGGAGAGCTCCCTGACCTAAAAGGAGCATCTGCGCAGGAGCAATGTCCATCTGTCTGTCCGTCGAGCAGCACATTCTGTCCTGGCTGTCAGACACAGCCCTGTGTACGTTGCTGCCCGATCTATATTTAGCCCCTGATGTAACTAAAGTCAATAATATTCCATTAGGGCAGCTGCTCCTAACTCCCGAATAGGCTTTCCTACGCCGGCTCCACCTACACATGTCAAAAATCTGGACATATACAGCAACAAAACCTCCCCGTGTTTATACACACAGCGGTACAGTTTTGAATAGAAAATATACGACTGTTAGCATAGTTTAACAGCCTGCTATATAACAGTAGCGGCGCTTTCCTTGCAGGAGACATTGATTCTCCTTGTCCAGGGGTGAGTTTAAAGGGCTCAGGCTTCACCACAAGTCAATATTGGCCTTTCCCTTTTTAGGGTATGTTTCTGCACTGGAGCACTCCTTATCTCTGCCGCCGATGACGGGCTCGGCGAAGGGTTTTCTAGTGTTTTCTGGGAAGGAAGACGTGCACATGAAAGAGAAGCATCGCTTTCCAAATCCCACACTTGAGCCTGCAAGAAGTTTGCATCTGGTGTTTTGTGTTACTTAAATAAGGGCTTGCGCCACGCACTGCATGAATATTCCTACATATGATTGCTTTTCCAAAGGAAAATTCCAATTTAAACATTTTGGGTTTCCTTTTAGTTTTGCTATGAAATGCTGCAGAATGAATTGCAATGCAAAGCACCAGAAAATTAGAGTTCTCTTCCACAACCCAGGGAAGTGCAGGAATTACAGAGATTACCTAGATAAAGAAAAGTTATAGGTACAGACCCGAGATCATGAATGGGGAGGGGGCAAAATCTCCTATGACTTCTGTAAAAGACCCATCCATCCTTCTACATGATGTACATAGTGAAAGTACATTAAAAAGCAGCAAATAAATGGTTGAGTGGAAAAAAAAAAAAATTCAAGAAATACAACTTAGACCCAAAGTTAGTAATGCCTCTGTTCAATCCCTTGGTCTTCATCACATGTGCTAGAAGGGCACAGACAACCTCTGTTGGCATTTCTGAGTAAATATAAATATTTCTTCCACTAGAGCAAGGTACATTTGGGAATACAAACTGATGACTCGACAGTCTGCAGACATCTTGCCATTCAGATCAGTGGTTAAAGCCAAGCCAACCATTTATTAAACAAAGTCTATTCCCAACTGATAGCTAATAGTTTTTAGGAAACGAACAAATGTGTCTTCATTTTGAAATTTAAAAGTTTAAATTAAACATTACAAAGGATGCAAATTAACCACTATTTGGTGCCTTCAGAGAGATTTGATTATAATGGAAAAGTTTTAATAACCACGCAGCCCAGAATATGAAAAAAGAAGATCACATGAAGACATACAGTGAAGTGACACCTGAAAGGGCACCTCGATGCCCACATGTGCTCCCTGCAGCCATGCATGACACCACAGTGATGTGATCACACAGTTCACACTTGGTTTTGAATGCCACTGTTGAACCACAGAAATGGTGCCACCTCTGCAGACCCAGACCTCGGCAGGGGCAGCAGCTTGGGGAGTAATACTCGTACTAAAATCAACCACAACCTGAGGGTAGAGCCATTTCTCAGAATCACAGAATGGCTTGGGATGAGGGACTTTAAGAGATCTCATTCCAACCTGCTGCCATGGGCAGGGACACTTTCCACTGTCCCAGGTTGCTCCAAACTCTGTCCAACCTGGCCTTGGACACTGCCAGGGATGGGGCAGACACAGCTTCTCTGGGCAACCTGTGCCAGGGTCTCACCACCTTCACAGGGAAGAATTTCTGCCTAATATGTAATCTAAGACAATAATAATTTCAAGAATGTTGCCTGAGCTACACCCTGACTCCCCAAAAGCTCCGTGGGTACAATCTGAGGTCCCTGCTTTCTTTTCAAACCTCTGGGCATAGAGACTTAATTTTAAAGTATGTATTTCCTCTATCTTCCCAAGGAGAGAAGAGGCACTGATGACAACGACAGAGAGAAGCACCTGCCAAGACAGATACCTGGCTGTGCCTCTCCATATCTGGGATCAACTGTGGACCACCCTCCCAGGAAACAGCATGGGATTTGCCACATCCTGCTGTTCTCAAGAGCCATGCTACTAACCAGGTGGTCAGTGGACCACTCCATATCCCCCATCTCCACTCCCCAAATTGCCCACCTGAGGCCTCAGACAATGGGGTGACACTAGAAATCCTTGGCTTGAAACAGCAAGACATGAGTTATCTCAGCCAGATCAGCTAAAAAAACCAAATCACTTTGTACTTCTCAAAATTATTTCTCTAGAAATTCATTAGCATGGAGTAAACCCCTTGTGATGAGGGTGCTCTCTGAAGGAGGAGGTCAGCGTTAAAATATGGGAAGTCTGTAATTTTTCTGGCAATCTATTCACTTGGTTTTCAGAAAAGGATATTTGGAGATGTGTAAATTCTGGGAAATGTATTCTGCTGCACAATGGCATTGCTCACATTTAGCAGGGAGAAAGAAAAATGTTTTCTAATCCTTTTGGAAACGTAAAATTTCCAGGTTTAAAAATTCAGGGTCAAAGCAAGTGCTTCTGGTGATGCTTGCAGCAGAACAATAGACCAGAAGAGAAGAGAAACTCTATTTTCTTTATTCAGGTAAGAACCTCATTAAAAATCAATGGGCCTAATTTATCCCTGATAACATTCTGTTGAAGTCTGTACATTTACCCTAGGGATTAATTTAGCCTAATGGGTCTTCATGCGCAAACAACACAGGCAAGGCTTGATTCTTGGAAGTTACTGCATATCAAATGCTACTACAGGACTTGATGCTATCACAGGAGAAGACAGAGAGAGGGTTGAAGAGTCTAATAGGCTCAAAGCCCTTCAATAATGTCCAAATACAGCCTGTGGTGAATAAACGTTTTAGGGCCAATCATGTGTCAGTGTGAATCAACTTTTTAATGGACGCTGCTAATCATAAAATGACAGAAGATAAATCAATTTATACATTTCAAAGGAAAAAAAGAAATTAAAAAAAAAA
>VZRJ01006992.1:0-10292 GCA_013397565.1 Ptilonorhynchus violaceus
TATCATTCACTTATTCATTACAGGATTGTCAGGCACCAGGGTCTCCTTTTCTGACATTAACTAGAATTAGGAGAGAGATTCAGAAGAGGCCAGAATGTTTCTGGTTGCAAAGTCTGAGCTCTGGGCTGCCTCTTAATGATAGAGCAGCTGCTGCCCTCAAGTTTTCATGGTTGTCTTGGTTTAAGACAAGTTAAGAGGTGGACACTGAAATGAGTTACCTCCCCTTTAGTTTTAACCAATCCATTTCCGCCAGTAAGGAGAGACAAATACGAGTAGATATAAGTGAAAAAATAACAGTTTACTAAAAAACCAAAACAGCAACAGGCAAAAATAATAACAGTAATAGTCACTAGTTACAAAGTTGCTGAAATCTCACAGACTCTCCGGGAACAAGGAGAAACAAAAAAATGGCAGAGTAACCCCTCCCCCAAGATGGTGTCCTCCACAGATGACTGCGTGTGGGGAGACAAAGGGAAAATGGCAGATAAACTCTTCCCCCAAGATGGCGCCCTCTGCAGACAACCGCGTGTGGGGAGACAAAGATGGCAGCAGCCCTCCCCCCTCTTTTCTCTCCAGCGGCGGCAGCTCCATTGGTGAAGGCAGCTGGCACACTGGCAGCTGGAACTTGGTCAAGGGCTAGAACTCGTGGAGGGACTTTGCCTTCCTCTCAGCAGAAGACGGCAAGGCAGTCAGCTGGGGCGACTCGGAGTCTGCGCCTTCCCATTTCAACCAGGTGCTGCTGGCAGGCTGGGGCAATTGTATGGAGCAGGGCTGTTCCGTTCTTCTCATCGCGATGCCACAGCTCTAGATAGGCACTCAGAATTTGCCTTGNAGAGCCATGAGGCAAGAGAGAGCTCTGCCTGAGTGCCTCAACCTTAAAAAACCCAGGCACCCCCCAGCCCTTGCCTCACGGTTCTGTTTTCCTGCTGCAGGGTCTTAAAGAGACAAGTAATCATTTATGGCACAGATAGATATGGGATACAATAACATTTTGGGTTACCCAGGACAGTGGTATATAAACAGCTTTGTGTTTCAAGTGGCTTTTGCTTCAATCATGTCAGCTAAATTGATTCCCCCAGTTTGCTTTTCCTACTTTTTCTGCAGTGCCTGCTGTTTAGTGTCGTATGTTTGAAATAATTCCCTTACAACTTACTTCCTGGCTAATTTTGAAATATCGTATTTTCATTTATATTTGTATTTCTTAAAATTAGAAAATGGAAATAATTCCACAGGGAAAGTGTGTCTTTTTCTAAGACATTTCCTTAAGACACTTCGAAATGTCAGATTAGTGTTCCTGGAAGTGCATTTTGCACAGCTTAGCTTATTTGCACTGTCTGATTTTTTAGTGCCTGTTACTTGATCTTTGTCCTTGGACAGGTGACATACTGAGGCTGTACTGGTTGAATTATGTTTTAATACTCACCTTTGTACTGTATTTGTTAATATAAGAAACTAATTTTATGGGCTACCACAGGGTTTTTTCTGTTTCACATCTAGGACATAGTCTCTTAATACACTAGTGTTTTCTGTTGAATAAAATGATAAATATGTCAAACAACAAGAATTAATCCATTCATATTGAAAACATCTCCCCACATTTGTTTGTTGAAAAGCTGTGTACATTGGTAGAAATTTTAGTTGGAGAATTGATGCTGTTGGTCAGATACACAGCACTATGAAAGATGATTCTTGAATTCCAAGCATGTCTGGCTTGGTTGTGCTTGTGGCGCTTGTCTATGCTACCATAGTTCAGATGGTGAATTAAAGCTTTTAGAAGAGCTGGGGAGAGTGGGCAAGGGAGTGGTTTAAAAATGTATGTAGGAGTGAACTGTTTCTTTCCTTGCTGCTTGAAGTGGTGTCATTGTAATTCCTGCAGGCAGAGAACAGTTTTAAAGAGTCAAAGTAAAATTAATCTATGAAACTGCCAAGATTTATTTTGGTCTCACACCTCAAAGAGCTGCCAGAAGTGTTTGCCCTTAAATTAGGGCATATAATTTAGCCTGCAACTTTGCTATGAAAACTATTGTATTTTCTTGTGACTATTTCCATAGAGAGCACTAAAATATTTGTTATGGTTAGGATCTCTCTTGCTTCTGATTTCACATGATGAGGGTTTTTTTGAGCACTAAACCATACATGGTTTTTATGGCTTTGCTTTGTCAGTGTTCAATTTGTTTATTGTGCTGTAAGTTATGTTCTTGACCTCGAATGTAAAGTATAACTTTTGTCACTGCAAATGTTTAAAAAGCAGTTTCAGTCACTTTTCAGGGAGATATTTCAAGATCTTTGGATTACATATGTATGTCAGTGCTACTGTTAGTGCCAAAAGCTCACAGGCCTGGTCAGTCAGAGAAAAAAGTTGGTGCTAAAGCAGAGTTGTTTTCTAAAACAAAGCTATTGCAAATGTTTTTCATCAGGGGATTCTTTATTTTCATATTTTACAGTGTATGTATAAAACTGAACTGATAGTTCTGATTTGTCTTTTCAAAGAGGAAATGGCTTTTGGTAGGGTGTAGTGGTATGAATTGGCCTTGATTAAATTGCCAGATTCTGTAGGAGTATGGCCAACTTTTGGGCTTTCACAGATTCTCTTCATTTGTTGGGGGTTTTTTTTGAGCCCTGTCTTTTGAGAGTTTGTTGGGGCTTTTGGTAGAGTTATGGGGCAAATACCCTGCAGTTCTAATTGGTTGAACTAATGTTATGCAGGTTATGTGAAAAATACCATAGTGAGTCAAACCAAAGCACTATCTCACCTAATTAATACTTGTGCCCTGTGGCAAGCAGCAGCAGTTGCTCATGGAAAGAATGAGAAACAGGCCATGTGTTTGTGTGAACTTTCTTCTGGTGTTGGACTTTACATGTCTTGGAGTCATTGCTACGTAATTCCTGAAGCATCTGTTGTTTTTCTAAAAATATAGTAATTTGATAAATACAAATGAATGGTGTTTTAGATGTATCTTGTTAGTAATAGTTGTTTCTGTACTTCATTTTTTTCATTAAACAGTAGTAGGATATTAGTTAAAGGGTAAATGTAGGGGAGTGTGTATATATACACACACTTCTAGAGACAATTTTTTCTTTAATATCCTACTGTGTGTATGTGTATACACATGCCTACAATTTTTATTCTTTAACTAATATTCTACTACCTACTCCATGTTTGTATATATGTATGTGTGTATATACATAGATAAATATTAAAAAATGTTTTAGGAAAAAATAATTTTATTAACTCTGCAATTTCTTTCTAGCTCCCTTTCCAATCATCAGAGCAGCCTCTCCCCTGCCTCAGTGTTGTCTTCAAGCACATCACATGTGGTAAGTCCTATTTGCATTTCCACAGATATTTGGCATATAGTCAGTTTATCTGATGATTAAGACCCTCTCTTAGTTCAGTGTGTCCCAGTATGCTAAGAACTGAAACAAGAGCTTTATCTCAGGGAAGGAGGACTGCCAGCTCTCTAGTGGTAAAAAAATCTTTACCACTTGTGATTTGTACTAGATCAGGAATAGCTATTACAGACTTGCCAGTCACACAACTGTAGAGGAAATTTTTGTGCCAGCAAGGGGGGATGGAATACAGAAAGAATTTCTTATAACAAATGTGTTCAAAAAACAAATAAAACATTGGATGTGTCTGTCTGCTCTAAAATGTGGACTGTTAGCAGTCTCCACTGGAGAGGTTAGCTGGCAAAGTGCAGGTGATGGAATAGTACATGTCATGACAAATGCCTCAGGACAGATGATTTTAGAGTTTACCATGTGACATTGTTATCACCTGTGTATTTAATGCATTAGAGATAACAAGGCAAATGGTAGTGGACAGTGCTCTAGATGAGGTTGCACAAATGAAAGTCAGAGAGACACTGCTTTTTTCTGTCTGTACAATCCCAGTTGGGGTGTGCAGATAGGTTACTGCTTTGCTTTATGTTTGAATTTTGGTTTGTAATGCTCCATCCCTGCTGTACATGTAACTTAAAAATCACTTATCCAAATGTCCCTCTTTTTTGTTGTCAGAGTTCTTTTTGGCTTCTGTGTGTTGATGACGCTGTTTTGCAGATGTGATCAGCTTACAGCTAAGGCACTGTATTGTGCTGAATTCAAACCAGGAACTCCTTTATCCTCATGTGTTCCTGTAATACATTTTGTCTGCGTTTCAGTTTACCACATTGACTCTGTTGTGGGGCACTGCAGTTTTAATCTTTTAAATTCCACAAATGCGTTGAGGAAATCACAAAAGCAGTGTCCTGTATTTTGAAAACAAATACTGTCTTTTGGAAGAATATAGTTTATTTAACATAACAAATGCTAGCTTAAAGGAGTATACAAGCGAAAAGGGCAAGAAATAATGCAACGGAGTGACATTTGAGTTACTGTGGTATAATTTTGTGATGATATAGAGGTTTGAATTTAACTCTTATGTAATAATTTTCTTTGAATACTTAAAAATCACAAGCATGCAACTTAATTGCTTGCCTGATACATAGGTAATGCATTATTTTTTACATGTGCTGCTGTTACTTAAAAGATTGTTGGGTTTGATTTTTAGTTTTGTTCCCTCCCCCCCAGCATCTTTCACTGTGCCTCATTTGCTCTGTGATCCTCATTTTTTTTGTCTCCTTTCTAGCACACTAGTGTTGAGAACACTTCGCTCCAGCCTTCAACAACCTTTTCAACTGCTTCAACCTCAGGCACTAGCACCACCTCTTCAGTTGTCAGCATGGCAAGCAGTATGAACACTACAGCCAGCTTTGGCTTGAGCATTACCAGTGTATCTGCTACCACACGGGCAGCTCCCTTAATGTCTTCAGGTTTGCAATATTAACAGTTTATGTGGATAGACAGAGGACTTCAGTCAGCAGGGCTGTCAGTTGAGCATCTTGCCAGCCATAGCTATGCTAAGAAATCCACACACTTGACTAGCATTTTCAACATGCTTTATTTCCTGGGTTATAAAATAAAGTTGCCTGGGTTTGTGTATTTGAGATATGTTAGGATGTTATGTGGCATTTGTGTAGCATATTCCATCCCCAAAGAGCTTTATAAATAGAAACCAGAGCAATTCTGACTGAAAGTTTTGGACTAGGAGATTCACCATTTGTATTCCAGGTTATAATCAGCTCTTGGCTGCGAGTTCACATTAGCTTTAATTTCAGTCTTCTCTGTGACTTGAATTCATTTGGCAGTATCAAAATATACTGCAGTGTCCTCATTATCATATGCCACATCCCTATTATCACATCTAGAGAAAGGAAAAAAGTGTCTGATGTCTGGGTGATTCCACAGAAAATAGCACTCCAGAAAAAGGAACCAGAGAGGGAAGACTGGGAGGCTTCTTGCACTGGAGTGAAAGCAATGCTAAATTCTCTTTCTTCTCTAATCAGCCTGAACTGCTAAAAGGAAATCCTATGGAGGGAAGTGAATGATTTAAATATTAAGATCAGACTTGCAGAAGAATTTCTCATTTCCATAGCTTGTAAATAAAGTGTCTGATGACTGGTCAAAGTGCATTTGTTTTTACTTTTCTGCTTCCTAGCTCTGCTTCATGTAGGCAATTGAAACTGTTTCAATTTCCTCTTTGCTATTCCCAGGTGTGGTAAGTCACCCACAAAAAGTATGCTGGCAACATTTAGTGCTTTCCAGACTATTGCTGGTGATAAGGGGCAATGTGTTGACAGAGCAGAAAATGAAAGGAGATAATTTGCTCTTAGACTGAAAACAATGCCTGAATTTTGCCTTCAGGAGAGGACCGAGGAAAGGAGAAGTTCCTGTAATTCTTGTAATTCTCTTGGACAGAGTAAATAAGAAAATTAGACTGTTCTCTGATAGGACTCTTTTCAGTCTTAAGTAGCCTGTGCTTTCCCTTCCTTGAGGCATGGTTAAACTCTCCAGGCTATTTTGAGCATTTTCATCAACCAGCACAAAATTCTTCTGCATAGTTCTGCTCTTTACAAACTGAGACAGTGCAGCTGGCAGGACTTGTGAGCTATCTTGTCTCGATGCTGAAGCCTTTTCTAAAGACTTGTTAGTGTGTCTGTATTTTGGTTCTACAGGCAAAGCTCCCCCAAATCTGCCTCAAGGTGTACCACCCTTGTTGCATAACCAGTATATTGTGGGACCTGGAGGACTTCTGCCTGCCTACCCAGTAAGCAATTTAATTGTTTGTCCTTGATTGCTTAAGCCTTGGTGCAAGTGGGCCCTCCAGACCTACTGTTGTCTATGCCAAGGCATTTCTGTTGCCATGTGTTGCACCTGGAATTCTTGTTCCAAATGCCGAAGAATGTGAAATGTATTCAATGAGGGTTTATTGTTGATAGTAAACTATAACTGTTGGTACAGACCTGATCTGGCTGCTGTTGAAGCTAAACATGCATGTTGCTATGGTTTTCAGCATTATCAGTTTTTAGGCCCTTTGAATAAAATTAGACCGATTTAGGTTTGTGTTACTGGAGTAGATAGTATTACATAATAATGTAATAGTAATAGATAGTACATAGTAATGGTTGAAATGTGCCATGTGTCCTGTCAGTCATACTTTGAAAGATTGCACATAGATTTTTGGTGTCTGTCCAGAATCAACATATTTTTGGTTATCTGTTTTTTGAATCAGAAACTTTATTCTAATAATTTTTCTATATCGCACCAAATGTGAGGGGATACCATAAGTTGCTTTGTGGTCTAGTCATCAAATCTTAAATCCTGCTATTTTCAGAAGTAATGATTACAGCAAGGAAGGCTGTTGCTCTTACTCCCAATTCTGAATGCCCTGTAGATTTTTCACAATTTGATGAATGATGCATCTGCGAAAACCGTATTGAACATGGGACAGTAATACTCTCCTCAGAGGACTGCTGTCACGAGGAAACAACATCAGAGTGAAAAGCCATTTTAAGCTTTGCTCTACTAGCCTTAAAATGCTACAGTGCACCATGATAGCACAATGTGACATATAGCTGTACACCTTTAAAATAGACTGCGCCTAGGTCAAACTGTTTAAACAGAGCCCCAAATTGATCAGCATCAGAGAAAAGTGTTATAATGATGTTTTATTTTTATCTGTCTTTAAGCAGATTTATGGTTATGATGATCTCCAGATGCTTCAATCCAGGCTGCCAATGGTAAGTAAATGGCTTGGTTTATTTAATTTTAAACAAGTTATCTTCAGTGTTGATCATTTGTGCAATGCAAATTAGTTCATTTGATGGTGATTAAGAGCTTATTTTTATGTTCTATATGCTGTTTTTTTAATTATCCACAGTTTTCTAGGTGGTATAAATTGATACATCGAAACTGTCAATTTGCAAATAGAAGCAAATGTGCTCTGTGCTTTTGAGTGGAGAAATTTTTAATTGTTGTAGGAAGAGTATGACATCTTGTCAAATCTAGTTGTAGTCTGTGTGTCAATGTTTTCTTTTACCAAGAGGTAGGGTTCAACAGCAAGTACACAAATTGGCAGCCAGTAGGTGCATCTGACAGGTTTTGGAGGTGCTCATAGGTGGAGATCTTTGTGTGTGCATCATGGCAACAAATGCAGGTGAGCTGCAGGAGGGAGAGTATATGAAGTTTTCTTTACCTGGATCCAGAACGTAAATGGTGTGAGTGAAGCTGAGAGATTCACAAAGAGCCTTAGCCTAGATTGCGGAAATGTAAATAATTTTGTTTTCAGAAAACTAGAATAAGGATCTTGAAGAGAATGTTTGGTAGTAGTATTACTGAGAAAAGTCACAGGATTAAGTGATGCAGTGTATCTATAGATGCAGAAACGGAGCAACGAGCAGTGATCTGAAAAGAAGTATCACTGGATGAATGTCATAGATAAAGGTCCAAGTCAGAACCAGATCTTTCATGTGGAGTCTGGGGAGAGCCACAGTCAGATAGTCAAAGGTGAGTACAGGGATGTCCTAGAAAAAACCCTGTCGAGCTGCACAGTCTGAACACCTGTCTCAAACTCAGGCAACTTTATTTTATAACCCAGCAAATAAAGCATGCTGAAAATACTAGTCAAGAGTGTGGATTTCTTAGTGCAGTTATGGCTGGTCTTAGGAGGAGTGGCTGAAGGAGCTGGGGTTGTTTAGCCTGGAGAAAAGGAAGCTCGGGAGAGACTTTATTGCTTTCTACAACTACCTGAAAGGAGGTTGTAGTGAGGTGGGTGTTGGTCTCTTCTTCCATGTAACAAGCCATAGGACAAGAGGAAATGGCCTCAAGTTGCACCAGTGGAGGTTTAGACTGGATATTAGGAAAAATTTCTTCACGGAAAGGATTGTCAAGCATTGGAACAGGCTGCCCAGGGGATACAGCTGCCCCAGCTCCTGTGTTTGAAGCTCCTGAGGATAACAAAGAAAGGCTTTTCCTTCAAGTATATATATTGCTCCTCCTCCTGCTGGGTTGGGTCCCTGGCTGTGGTCCCATGTGTGTGTGCCTGTAGTAGGAGTCTTGTGCTTTCTCTACCTTTTTGCCTGAGATGGCTGGAGAGCAAAGAAGAAAATGCCCCCCATGAGGCTGTTAGTAAGCAAAGGGTCTTGCGTTTGGGATGGCCTTGAGCCCCTGTGCCCCTAGAGGAGGGGTATCCAAGAGTCCTCTGGAGGTGGAGCTGAACCAACTAATCTAGTTAGAGCTCTAGTAGGAGGAGAAGGAGGTGGTGGTTTCACTTGCTGAAGTTTTAAGGTCCCCTCCAACAGCAGGGATCACGTTCTGCTTCTATGAGAGCTATTGTCATATGTTTTATCAAAGCTTTTGGAGCAGGGAAAATGTCTTTGTGGTGGTGGTGACAGGCTCGGAGCCATGGTCTCATCAGGCAATGTTGTGTTGGGGAGTGCTGTGCTTTGGGTGCTGGCAAGTGCATGATGTTTTGGCATACCTAGGTGCCATCCCTGCAGGAGGTACACTGATGTTGGAGGTCCATGGCTGGACCTTGTCTGTGTTGCCCTAGAATAGCTCATGCTGCAAGGTGTTTTCAAGAAACACGAGACAGTTGTCATGAAAAGTGCCTGAAGTGGCAAGAGTAGCTGAATTCAGCCTAGTTAGTGATCTCTGCCGTGGCTCTCCTTCATGTAATCATAGACTGGATTGAGTTGAAAGGGGTCTTTAAAGGTCATCTAGTCCAATCCCCCAGCAATGAGCAGGGACATCTTCAACTAGATTAGGTTGCTCAGAGCCCCATCCAACCTGGCCTTGAATGTTTCCAGGGATGGGGCATCTACTACCTCTCTGGGCAACTTGTGCCAGTTTTACCATCCTCAAAGTCTTCCATATATCTAGTTTGAATCTACCCTCTTTTAGTTTAAAACCATTACCTCTTGTCCTATTGCAATAGGCCTTATTAAAAAGTCTGTCCCCATCTGTCTTATAAGACCCCTTTAAGTATTGAGAGGCCACAATAAGGTCTCCCCTGGAGCCTTCTCTTCTCCAGGCTGAACAACTTTCTCCAACAGGTCCATGCCTTCCTTTTACTGAGGACTCCAGTGCTAATCATTAGTTGGTCTAAACAGGGATGGAAGGTGGAAAATGTTGAGGAGATGATTCTGATGATGATGGCTAAACCCTGGCAGAGGTTTTCCAAAGAAGTTGAGGAAAGTTCATTCTTGGGGAGATGCCAAAACAAAGAGTGAAAAGGGCTGTGGAGAATGGGAACTGCAGAGCTCTGGAGCAGGTGTTGAGTGGAGGTCACTTCCCCCCACCCCAAAGGCTTGTTCCTATGCTTCTGAGACAAGAGGCACTGACATGCTTTTTTTGCTACAGGTCTTTATTTTCTGTCAAATAAATAAATGAATAAATAGTTAAAAACCCTTGTCAAATTAAATAGAATAGATGAGTAGTCAGTGGAGACTCAGGGTCCATGGCTTTTCTTGTGGTGGATCTTGCCACTGATCAGGGGAGGTGGGAGAACAGGGGTGGGGATGGGGCAATAGTCCAGAAGTGGTGGTGGTGGTATGGGTGAGGCTTTGCATGTTGGTGAGGGTAGTTGGGCTAATCACACATGATGTGGGTGTGGTTGTGGAGATGGAAGCAGGTGTGAGCTAGGCAGACATGGTCCCAGGCACAGGGTCTGTGGTGGTGGGGGCAGAGAAAGTTCTGGATGCACCCAAAATATTTGTTGATGCTGAGCAGCAGGTTGTGGGGCCCTTGGCCTTCAAAGAGTATGCCATTGGCTGGCACATACTGCTCGAGCTGCTGGATGTGGTGCAGAAAGCTATGCCATATCTTGGTGTCCCAGTGGTGGTGGGTGGGGGTGTTTGGGCTGCTGAGGGTGGTGAAAAGCTTCTGGAGGATGCAGTGTGGTGGCAGCAGCTGCT
>VZRJ01006996.1:0-20382 GCA_013397565.1 Ptilonorhynchus violaceus
CTGCAAAGTTGTTGATTACAATTTAGACGTTAATTGAGGAACTGGAGGATGAGTGTGGGGTTTGTGGTTTTGGGGTTTTTTTTGCAGTGGAATATTTTTGCTGGGGAAAAGAGGTGGCAAAGGATGTTTTTGACAAATAGATGCCAATTTAATGCTGCTATGTACAGTATTCCTACTTTCCCCTGCAGGGGCTTCCTTTTACAGTCCCACAATGTGNTTCCTACTTTCCCCTGCAGGGGCTTCCTTTTACAGTCCCACAATGTGCTAGTTTCCAGAGGCTATGCCTCTGATTATCTCAAAGTTGACAGCATTTCAAACAGTCAGCAACCCTGTTTTAAAGGAAGCTGTGGTGATTGGTTGAAAAAGACAGCCTGAAGGCCTCCTGATCCAGGAAGCCACTTACACATATGACATCTTCCCCATACCCTTACTTCTTCAGATCCACTCAATACCAGTTTCTACCATGATAGTGCCCTCGGGAAATCAAACAATTAATAATGGCTGAGAAAAATGCAAAGTTAATTGATGCTTGTTCTATTATTCAATAAAAATTGTGGTTGTCCATGATAGATCTGCAATAGTATTTCTCTTCCTGTGTCTTCCTGTGTCCTTTTGGCACTGGTAAATCTTTGGGTCAGAGAAAGTGATTCTCACATGTATTTGTTAAGTTTCTGGTCTAAATTAACACTTCTGTTGGGAAAACAGGAACTTTCTCCCTAATGCATAATTATTTTTTTCTTCATATCTTGACTGTGCCTTGTAGAAAATTAAAGTTGATTTAAAGATTTTAAGACTCAGAGAGTTGACTGAATCAAAATAAACCATACTGTAATTTTAGACTTAGTTTGTCTAATGTGATATTCTGTGATGTCTTCACTTCCTAAACTGAAATACCCTCTGCCATCAGATATTATTCTTCTAATAGGTAATAATAAAGGGCAACAAACTTTTCCTTGCCCTCCTTTGTAGAAGCTACATATGTAGCATCCCTAAACCCATTTCTGAAATAAGAGTTTCAAGTCCTCAACTCTTTTTTTTATTAACTCTTCCAGAGCCTTCACTGTTTATCAGTATTCAGTTCGTAAAATGGGCAGTAAGAAAAAACACTGTTTTGATTTAACACCCTCAGTAAAGACCTATGGATAAGTCACATTTTTTGCTTTTTCCTCATTAAGACTTTGCTCCTGGAACTCACAATCCTCTCAGTCCGGGAAATCACAGAGGGAATTTGCCATGCTGGCAGTACAACCTGAATTCTTCATGTGTGTTGCTGCTGTTGTGTTCTGGGTATATATACACTCTTGCTTTCTTCCTGCTATAGTTGTATAGAGACTGCACTTGGGAAAAGGAGGGAAGGTGAATGCAGGACCTTCAGGAAGAAAGGAGCGTTTGAAGGAGCGGAACGTGGAGACAGGATGTTCCAAGCATAACAGGGACATAAAAAGGAATGAAACATCATTTTGGACAAGCAGAAAAGGGGAGAGGAGACAAAAATGTTGAGTCGTTGGCAAGCACTAAATCAAGGAGGGGGGCCTTGAAGTCAAGGGCAATGCCTTCCATTATATCAATACAATTAATGGCATCCTTATGTTCAGTTATTTGCATTAACAGCAAAGTTAATGCCGGCAAAGATCAATGCTGAGATTAGTGATGTCCAAATCAACATGCTTTTAAGCAAATTATTTCCACTGTCTTTGTCCCTCTCCTAGTTAGTAGCATGAATCTTTGGTGGTGTCTTGCAGCTCCATCAGCAGATGCCTCTTAAGGGCTGCTGTCTCTTAAATATAGTCCTCCTAACATTAGTACCACTTGCACAGTAAGCAGGAATATCAGGTCGATAGATCCACTCAGTGTGGATGTCCTGTACATTGGCAATGATGGCCAGAAGCAAAATGTTCCTTTTGCATTAGTTATTAATACTACTATTATTATTGAGAATACTTTAATTTCCTTTTCTCTTTGGTCCTCTGTCATATAATCTGATTATGGTGCTTATTCCTCCTCATAAAATGACACTGTTGTCTCGGAACATCAAATCCAAATAAATAAATCATACTGAATCCCACAAACCACCTCTACCATGTTACAAAGGCAAACTAATCAGGCAGCTGTGGTCACTATTAGCTCCATAATATGATGACAATGTTCTTCCTGCCAACAGGAGGTCTGGGACCTTAAGACTTTCAGGAGCAGATTCAAAAAGACGCCTTTGGCTGGAGGCTGGTGAGAATAAAGCTAAACCCATGTATCTCAAATTACCCCAAAAACTTCTTAAGGAAAACATCCTTGACCTCAGAGACCCAAAATATTCTGCATTATTACTTAGCCTTGAGTACTTGTCTGAGTGTTGAGCCCCATTCAGCTATTCCTATACAGTCTTCCCTGCCTTTGGGCCCTCTTACGGAACTTAGAAGTTCTCCAGCTTATTTTCTGCCCCTACAAACATTTAGGCTTGACAGACACCGAGTGCCTTTTGGCACTTTGAGCACGGGCGATAGCCAGCAATGGTGCTTTCCGCAGCTCCGCCGAGAACACACCCACATTACTCGATGTAGCTGCTGGCAACTCTGGAAAGATGTTGGAAAGGACTGATCAAAGTAATTTAGACAACGTTTTTCTACTGAAAAATCGTGTTTAAAAAAAAAAAAAGTGTATTTTTTTTTTTTCAGAGAGAAATCATCAGGGAAGTCTCTTAGATTCAGGCTTGAATTTCTTTTGAAAATTAGTGACAGTGGGAGAGAGAGAACACTGGAATACCAGGCTTTCAGGAAGGTATCCAAAAACATTCCCTTTTTGCTGATCAGTCAGTTATTCTCTAGTGTTTTCTTCTCTCTTTCTTTTTTAATCATTACAATAAATCTGTGTACTTTGTGAGTCAAATTTTCAGTTTGCTAACAATGCTGAAGTTAGAAAATTGGAGAGGATTCTATAAGAAACACCTTCTTAAATACCATTCTCTTGGAAGATGTGAATTCAAATTAATCTGAAGTGCAGACCATTGGCAAGATAGATTTGCTGGTTATAATAGAACGAGGTTTTGATGATATAGCAAAGATAGGAAAAATATGTCCAAAGCCCTGAGCTTGTGTATGAATGGATCAGCAGTGGCTTCAGTACACTTTGTGATGGCTGGATAGCCAGGTGGACCATGATGTGCAATATTTTTGGCTATCAGTTAGTATTGGATAAGCACTTCACAAAGAAATGTCTGCTGTAATTAAATACTGTGGCTTTGGCACCTTGAAGAACTGCATAACCTACTTGGATTCTAATTCCTTTAATTTCTAGAGATCCTGTCACCTCCCTCACAAAACAGCAATGTTTTCCCCCCTACACATGGTATTTTGTGACACCAAGACATAGTGTCAGATAAGCAGAGTGCTTTCTTGCAACCCTTTTCTTACCTGATAGCCCCCAATCCTTGCTAGGCTATTAAGGAACGCCAGAGGAAGGTGAAGGGAAAGTCTTTGGGCTCTGGTTTAATTCAGAGCACCTGCTGTCTTCCTGGGTGCCAGAATTGTATAGCCTTGTTGGGAGCCAGGATGTAATAGCTGTGCCTGATAAATAGCAGCACTAAACGTGCTACAGCAAAGGTTTTCTGTACTATAATAATTGTAGGCGCTGACTTGGTGCAATATATCTTTGCCAGCGTGTAGTGACAGAATAAATAGCTGTTTTTAACTATAGGATCAGGAAAAGCTAATGCAGTGATTGAGGGAAAGTATCCAGCTAAATGTAGTCTGTCTTTGCTGCGCCGTCCTTCCAGCCCAGTCCTACCTGTGCTGGGGGGTGACGGATGGGCTCCAGCCACGCTGGCACCCGCTGCTCCTCCTGCACCCAGCCACGGCCGGGGCGCATCGGCAGGGCTGGGCCTGCCCTCGCGACGGCTCCCGGGCAAAGAGAAGGAGGAGGCAGAGAGGAGGCTGAGAAACCAAACGTTCCAGGAAGCTCTTGGAGGGGAAACAAATCAAGGTCGTGAGTTCACAGTCTTTGCAATCTGGTCAGTCTTTGTTGGCCAGGAGAAAATTAATGTGAGCCCAGCCCAACTCCTGGCAGGATTTCCCTCCCACAGAAGGGCGCCAGAATGGTTGGTCACCATGTTGACAGTCCTGCAGGGACCAGGATTGAGAGGGGTCTGGTATCTAAGCCAATGTCGACGATTTTTTCCTGCCCATACCTGGGATATTTTATCTTGCTCAGGTTGTTGTAGGATATTTCACACAGTCACTTTCTTCCCTGCTGTGTTTTTTTCTGGAAATAAAATAAGCACAGCACCAGAGAAGAGCTTTCATTGATGCCATGCTTCAAGGCAACAGCCATCAGGAAAAAAAATATCAGGCTTTGCAAAGTGTTATCAGGCAAGAGTCTCCTTTGTGGAGGGTCTGCTTGGGGTATAAGAGATAAATATTTTCCTTCTTGGGCCCTGGAGTTTTATGTAACTCAATTTCTTATGAAAGATTAAAGTACAATAGGAGTAACCAGCGAGGGACCTTTGGAGCGTGGGCAAGCACAGAAGGGAAGAGCCCTTGCTCCAGCTTGACTGTCACTGCAGCGGCAGGAGGTCAAAGAAAATGAAGTCTTTTGCTTCCACCCAGGTGCTGACCCAAGATGAGGATTCTCTCCCACCATTTCCAGGGCAAGCTTGCATTTGCTCTGCCCTGCTTTGCAGACTATTTTTCCTTCCACCTCTCTCTTTTCTGTGGTTTTGCCGGCTCTTGCTGCTTGTACTGAGAGTACACTTTGCATAATTTATCTCTTTCCTAATGAGCAGATGAAGTCCTGGCTGCAGCTAATGGCACCGAATTAGCTCACCTGCAGTCTGAGCACTGGATCTCATTTACCAAATCTGCTCTGAGGGCATGGGAGCTCCTGCCAGCCTTTGACGTACACACCTTGGAGATGTGGCTGGGTGGTCAAGAGAGTGTCCGGGGGGAAGAGTCTTTAGTCAGCTGAGACTAATTTGAATTTTAAGTTGGTTCTTCTGCTGCAGTGAATGCCACACTCTTCTGAGTCTGACTCAAGTGGTGTTACAAACCACCCTCACCCAGGACTAGTGGACCCAGAAAAAAAAGGTCTGCTTCAACAGCAGATCTGGTAATCACTGTACATGCCTCCTTTTCATGCCACAAGCAGCATGTTCCAGGCAGGTCAAGGAAGCCTAGAGCCTTAATCAGTTTTAGTGACTTGAAAATGTGTTTCTCCAGCAGCGAGGAAAAAAGAGGTAACCAAAAAAAAAATTCATTGAGGAGAGATTGGGTATTGGAATTTTCGTGGGAAAAAAACAAACCAAAACAAACCCAAACAAACCAATCTAAAAGGCAACCAAATCCTTCCAGCAGCATTTCCTCTGTAAGGCATCAAAACCTATGGATGATCCTAGGAACCTTTTAAAAGGTAGGAAATGAATCCATGTCAAATCTGACCACTGTCATTTCACTCAAGAAGTCAAACTTTTCATGAATTTGGTAAAAAGAGTGCAGGAATCCCAG
Source organism: Ptilonorhynchus violaceus (assembly GCA_013397565.1). Classification (NCBI taxonomy): domain Eukaryota; kingdom Metazoa; phylum Chordata; class Aves; order Passeriformes; family Ptilonorhynchidae; genus Ptilonorhynchus; species Ptilonorhynchus violaceus. Next base: position 5,490 of record VZRJ01006996.1, read on the forward strand.
GAATTTTCAGAGTATTTAAAATGCGGTTGTTGATTCTAGGATATGAATTCCAACCTTATACACTGTCTGTTGGGCAAGGGATATCAAATGAAATACAATCTCATGTTCATGCTCCACACATCAGTCCAAAGTAAATCCAGTGGCATTTGGGTAGGGATTTTATGTAAGAACCTGTGTACGATCGATCCTGTTGAGTCAAATAAAAGATTCACAGAGTAAGAGACTGTCTACCCATGGCAAGTGGCATATACTCAGCAAAAAAGTACCAAAAAGAAAGTAGCCTGACAGTGATGGCACTGATTCATGAGACTGTATTTCAGGCCATGCTGTCATGCCTGGAAGGATTCTCATCATCACACACAAAAATTAGGGATATTGACTAAACTTGCTCTACAAACAGTGGAGACAAAGTGACATCTCAAGAGGATAGGAGCTATCTTACCCTAAGATACCTAAACTCTCCAGACAAAAATCGTCTTCTACTTTAACTGAAACTTCTTCATAACTGAAGTTTTTCTGAGTGAAGTGCTTTAATACTGTTTTCGTACCTTTACTCATTCTTTCCTTCTGCACTCTAAGCAGGCACAATTCTTTCAGCTGTGTCTTGTGGATAGTTTTCTCACCCTCCTCTGAATTCACTGATCAATCCACAAATTACTTCAACAAGAGTGCCAAACCTTGGTTCAAACAGGGTTGTTTTCAGTGCAAAAGGAGTGTGGAAATTGTTCTCTACCTTTTTTCTCCCATAGTCGAGTTATAGCCACTCGAGTTAGGAGGCACAGTGAACAGTGTTAATGCACTGCCCTGTACTTAAAGACTGCATCAGTGCCACTAGAGGATATTAAATATTTCATTGTTTGTTCTTGTTTCTTTTCCCATCATACTGTAAGATTTCAGCATGTTGTGCAGCCTAGCAGAGCTTGCTTTAGATAATAATGACTGGCTAATGCAAGGCAGAGAAACTCTTGGATTATTCCAGTGGTCTTTCCTGGCCGTAACTTTTTTGAATCTTTTGATGTATTTGCTTGTCTTTCTAATCCATATTTATGCATCCAACTGTGTGATGCATGTTAATGTAGATAACTACCTGTACAATTATCCTTATAGCAATCATTCCAGATGTTTGTGTGATTGCACTTGCACATAAATCCATGTGTGTCTGGGTATGTGAAAAACATCTATAGAGATAACACTTGGAAACACCCAAGTGTTTTCCACTCCAAGGACGAGGGCCTGGGTTTGGCTGGGTTATTTTTGTCACAGAAGGGGAGGAATGGAGCTGGGGGCAGATCCCTGAAAAACTGATCTTCCTCTTTACCTTTGCAGTCACCAAAGAGTGATGGCTGCAGAATGAGTGAACATCTCTCCAGCACACCCAAATTGTGCCCAGATGAGAGCAGGCAGGCTGAGGGGCAGAGTCATTTTGCTGCCCCTAGCAGTGTTCTTCTCTGGGCAAGCAACCAGGTTTCTGGCCAGAGCCATCCCTACATACACCTGCAAGCATTTAGATAGGAATTTCATCACACCATATCACTGAAAACCATCCTCCAGGACAAACATGTGCAGGAGAGCAGCAGTCCCAAAAGCAGCCTAAATACCAGGAAAATTGCCAGACCCTGCTGCACACTAGACATATGCTGAAAGCATCTCCAGACCATGATGAGATCCATGAGTTCCTGGGCTTAATTTACTTCCACACCCCTTGTTCATATTCATGAGTTCAGTGGCTTTCAACATAGGTATGGTTCTGTCTTCTGTTCTCCTTTCCAACTTGAGAGAACCACAGGTGCTCTGAATTCAGAGATTTCTGTGTATTCTTAAGTTTGAAAGAAAATGTTGGAAAATGGAAACCATTTTGATTCTGGATGGTCTCTCCATTTGTTTTTTTTTAACTCCCTATCACCACCTCCACCCTGCCAGTCTTGCCCTCCTCCCTGCCTTTTGGGAGTAAAATCTCTTAAGCGTGGAGACAAAAATTGTACTGGAAATCAGCAACTGGGCACTTTCTCCGTAAATTTCACATGCTGATGCATTTCTGTGTTAGCCAAAAATAGCAGCAAAACCAACTACAACAACAAAAGAAAAAAATTGTTTAATGCAAATCACTTACCACTGACTCTTTTCCAAAGCAGTAACATTTACTCTATAGTGCAGTGCAGCTGGCTGCTGGCCCCCTGTGGAGATTTCTGACTGAGGTACCATTTAGAAACAATTTGGCTGATCCATCATGTGTATTTTTGGCAGATTCTTGTCCCTCATTTCTTCTTTACTAAGAAATTATGACAGATGAGCCTCAGATACAGATATCATCTGCTAGATTCTCCTACAGGATTATTTTAAACCTAGACCACCTGTAGATGTCCTATTCATCCTTTGGATGCCTGTCCTGGGCTCAGACGTCCTGTGGCAATCCTGTCTGTAAACTCCAGAGTACCTCCTCTGGGCTTCTCCAGTGTTGGTAAAATCCAGTGGCAAAGTGGCCAAAGAAATCAGTGGCAAAGCTCTGGCAACACTTCATGCCCAAACCCTGTTCATCCACAGGATGACTTTCAAATTATGGAGGTGCTCAAGGTATCATTTTATTCATTCATCCAATCTTCACAGAAACTTTCTTCTCTTCAAACTTGACTCTCTATTTCTAAGTGAGGTCGGTAGCAGCTTTTCCTTACAGTCCATGCATAGAAAAGTCACTCAGGTTGCAATTCAGTCCCTTGGTAATTTGACTCATTCTCAAGAGGTGCCAGTTTTTTGTCAGATAACCACAGAAGGAGCCTGGCACAACTAACTTACACGTCTTGTCTAATGCAAACCATTAAATTGATTAAATGGTTAAATTCAAATCCTTAGGGAAACACAAGGCTTTGTCCAACACTCTCTATTTCCTCTCCAGCTGCCCATCATTGTATTGTCTCTATCTGTACCTTCATAATACTAAGGTGAAAAAAGTGTTCATCTATTGTGACCTTCAGGTAGTCACTTAATCTCAATGCCAGAGTTCCTGTAACTTTCCATCCTTTCCTATCCATCATCTCTGCTTACATTGTGAAGTCTTTAGGCAGCTTAAGCTTCCTGGTAGCACTAAAATATAAATCATAAATTTTATTAAGGTCATCTCTGTTCTCCAATATTGTATTTAAACAAAACATATATGGTCTTTCAGCTGCTTTTCATCCATTGTTATCTTACCCTTTTCAGGCTTAAATGAGAGCTCTTACTGGATTGCATTCAACACACACAAACTTTAGATGTCTGGAAGTAAAGTGCTAAGGTTAATCTGGTCATCTAGACCTTTCTATGGACAAAGGAGAAAAAGTACCATTACAAAATAAAATTTGTCTTATATATTATGAAGCTATGACTAAGAACAAAAGAAATATCTCTTTGGGGCTATGTGCATCTCTTTATTTGATCATGGAAGGAGTTGGAATGATTAGGTTAAACTAAATACTACACTGTTAAAAATCTGATTGACAGAGAATAAATGAATTGTATGCTAAATACACACACTTCTTACTGCATCTGCATTTTATCCAATGCCCTGGATAAGCATGACACTCCTGCTTTTTTTTTTTTTTTTCTGATTCAGGTGCATTTTTCGTATTGATCATCTTCTCTTTCCCATGCAAGCATGGGACAGCACTGTTGGAAGTATCATTTCTTAAACAGGCATTGTCGTAACAGATCCTAAGACACAAAATGCAGCTCTGAAGATGTCATGTAAGGCTGGAAATGCCTGTGATTGTGCAATCATGAAACATTTCTCCTCATCCTGAGCTTACAATACATTTCAGGCTTGGTGACAGCCCAAAATTTCTCTGTGTTAACTTTCCTATTAAACGAAAACAGCTCACTTACACATCTCTGTTTCCCCCTCAAAGATATTTTTGTTGATGTGTTTGAAACTTTGAGATTACATTGATCTTTCTGAAGGTTGAGAAATTAGCACTGTTTTACCAAAGTCACTCTGAGGATATCTGCTATTTTTGCTTCATTTCACACATCATGTGGTGATTCTTGAAGGTGTAGTCTATGACATATAGTGACATGATTATGCAAAGATTGCCAAATATGTTTTAGACAAAGATTCATTACCAAGAAGCTTGAATAACCTTCCATGATAGACAGTAAGAAAATATATTTCTAAGATTTTGATTTAAAATAATTAGATTTTAGAGGTGGCTGCATACATATTATACCCACAGCATTTTGCACACAATTCTTTTCAATTAACTCAAAAAGAAGAAATGCATTGTCCAAAACCCACTTACATTAAAGAGAAGCTCTCTTACTTGAAACCTACCTGCCTCAACAAGAATGAACTCAGACATGCTAATTTAACATTTTACTGTTCTGTTTTCTTTCTTTTTTTTCACGTGCTCTTTCTTTCTCATATTCTGCTTTAAAAAGTACAGTCTTATAAGATTTACAATGATGGGATTTTTGTTTTTCTTCTTCTGTTAACTTATTGTCTGGCTATAAACTCATGATAAATTTCAGACGTAAAATGTGCCAAAGTCTACAAACCCAGTGGATCACCACATGGGATGAATAAAAAACAGAGCTGCTATTTATCTGCCCTTGGAACTAATTAGTAACTGCAGCTCGTGGCTCCCTTATACTCTGGATACTCAGGCAGGAGCAGAAGCTGGTTACATTTCAGGGTGTCTACTTGTGTCCCACTCATTATTAATTTCTCTCAAAAAAGGTTCTCTTTGCTCCAAACTGAAGATCAAAGTGATTCAGATCTTACCTGGATCCTTCTAAATTTCAGGTAGCAATATGGGGAGGGTTAACTGCATACCTATACAAGATACAGACTGACCTCCTGCCCCTCAGCAAAGAAAACATGCATCTTTACCAGCATAGCTTGAGCTGATTCTGCCTTGTACTGGGGGAAACTGACCTTTGGAACTCCCTTCCAGCCCTGTTCTCTCTGATTTCCTTCAGGGAAAAGGAAGCTATCCAAAGCAATTTGGGGTGGGGTCTCCGGAGAATGCAGTATACTTTCTGCAAAGGGCAAAGCAAGGAAGAACTCATTCTGCTAAAGTTATTCAATGCTATCCCCTGCCAACATTTACTTAATTATCTTTCTGTTCTATAATGGCAATTGAGTTACGGCTCTTTCCTGGAACTTCTATATCCTTCCCTAGTGAATGTGTTTGTGTGTGTGTTTTAAAGAAGAATAAATTGAGTCCAATCCGTTCTGCTTTGCTCAAGGCAGAATTTATGATGGCCTTGTTGGAGAAAGAAGCCATGAGGCAGGACAGGACAGTACTGCTGCTATATTTTAACTGTTAAATATGCATCATAAAGTGAATGCTCTTCTCTCCATACTCTTCAAAAATCTGTCTCAGGGATATTGTTGCCACTTGTCAGAATCGTGCACTGCCTAAATGTGTCGTCCCTCTGTACTCACTCAGCTTCTTCAGATTACCTTATTGCTTGTGGACTGCATTTACCCAGACCTCAGGCACATAGATCTGATGTTTCAGCTCCATTCCCTCACTGCAGAGTCAGTTTGACGCCCATATAAAAAAGGAAGGGTGAAACCCTGCACTGCGTGGCTGCCTGGTGAAATGAAGGCATCATTTTCCCTGCTATCCACTTTCTCTGGTGTTACTTTGGAGGAGACAGCTAGATGGGAATCTTCTCAGTTAATTTTAGTGCTAGCAAGAGGGAAGGTACTCAGTCTAGGTTACTATTCTTACCTCTCTGTATAGTCAGTAGGGAGACACAGGCACGTCTGTAAGCCAATGGGTGCCGCCTCATGCAGCACAGACTGATTCACTGCATGGGGCATCTGACTCCCTGTTGATGATGCAGCAAGTGGAGATGCCTGGAACAAACCTGATGTCTGAATTTTTCTGGTTAGGCTTAAGTGGGATGAGTTGATCACTTGGTTATGTACCTAGCAAATGAGGATGGGATGACTTCCCCAGAGATGTTTGAAGGATGTGTGCACTCCAAGCTGTTGTTCAGTTGATATTTCAATGGGACCATGGTAGATACTGAGGACTCATATCTTTTTCTCCTCCAAGAGCTTTTCCCAGGTTCTCCTAGTTAACATTACAAGTTGATATCCATGTCAGTTTACTCCTCACTTTCATAGCCTACACTGATATAATTACAGAAACTCTGCTCTAGGAAAGCCATCAGCCATCAGCTGAGTGTATGACTAATAGCATAAAAGAACAAAAACTATAATCTCCTTCCTTGCACGAGACTTTTGAACATAAGGGAACCCTAAATTTCAAGTTTTAGAGTGTTCTTCCACCGCTAATTTGTCAAGATGGTTTTCATGTATTATGGTCACTCCTCTCTGCTGCTTGAGGAGATCCAGGTTGGGATAAAGGTCTGCTGTCCTGCCCTGCACCAGAAGAGAATGCAGTCATGGCAACATGACACAAGCAAAGAGAGAAAAGATTAAATATTTTGCCAGGGACTGATTGTGTGATCAGGAAAAAAACTGCCATTTAAAAAAAACACTTGACAACATTCCCTCCAACTCCCTAGTAATGAACAGTTTCCAGCTCCCAAACAAGAAGAGATGGAGTGTGACTGAATGTAGGCCCAAGGTGCCTTTGCACTAATCCTCATGTCCTAGGGTTATTTGGCTTTAGTTTTATTTAGTGTCAAGTTTTAGTTCTATAAGGAGAAAATAAAAAGGAAAAAAGGAGCAGATGAATTTTCCTCTTCCTATGGAATGAAATGCCAGTACCTGTTGAGCTGCATCTTCATCGCTGCCTTGGGGGTATTTGATTTCATGAATCTGATTAAATTATTCTGCTTTCAGTATTTCTTTAATATTGCTTTATAAAATATACTCCTAGTGGCTTCAGTAGTGAGAGCACTTGCTGTACTTTCTTTAAAGCTTGCACTGTCCCTCTTGAGACTGGGGGGAAGAGCCCTTATTAAAGAGTTCAGTCATAAAAGCTTCTTCCTCTAGGAGAAGTACTTTGAAACAACTGAAACCCACACATACTTTTTCTCTATGATTACAGAGGCACCCATACTAATGCCTCTCAGTGTACTATATGGCCATCTCTTTTTTCATTGGCAAAAAATCTCTCTGCAGAAATTTCAGAACATTGTCATCTGATCAGACTCATTAACTGATGGGAGCCCATTTTCCCCCACAGTGGTGAATCCCTGCAATTTTCTCTGTGGTGAAATGCTGCATTTTTTTATCGTGGGGGTTTCTGAGGCTCTGACCTTATGTAGGGTAAGGCATTGCATGAACATTCAGGAAGGGACTGAATGGTGGCAAGGACTGCATAGACCTCACGAGCACCATGGATAAAATCAAAGTGGATGGGCAAAAATAGATAGAGGGGATTAAGTAAGGCCAAAGCGAGTGCCAAAGGTGAGTGGGGGAGCTGAGGGGGAAAAACCCTTCCTTCCCCCCACTTGCCCAGTACTGCTGTACAGTCACTAGTTCAGGGTTCCTGTTTAATAGAAAATTCACTCCCCTGCTGCTGTACTGAGCCCCTTGATCTGCTGTCAGCTCTGGCCGTGGGGGCTTAGAACAACGGGTTTTCAAAATCACGTAAGAGTTTTAGGAACATAAATTCCAAGACAAGCCTTTGAAGCTGAAACTGAAGAACCTAGACCTTTTCTTTTCTGTGTGCATGACCCACAGAACACATAGAGCATTAGCAAAGGTACCATATACCCTGAACAAATATTATAACTGTTAATATAATATATACCAATGTACTGAAAAGCACGTGCAAATAGTTGGAAAAAGTCAAAAAGACAGACTCTGTGGCTTCTGAGCAATCTCTTCTCCTCAGTCTGATCATGTTTTCATAGAAGTTTTTGCTCTTTATGTCACTTGGGTGCATGCAGTGTGATGTGCAAGGAAACATGGCCTCATCTTCTACCTGGTTCCTAACTGGGAAATCATCCATCTTATTGCTGCTGATGAAAGCCCTTTATTCCTATTAAATGTCTGCAAATAACACCTAAATTGCATTGCTTCTCTGAGAGGCACTTATTATATACATATATAAATGTATATAATAATTGTTAGGAGCAACTCACACATCTACTGCTGGCTTGCAAGATAAATGACATTAATCAATAGGATGCCTACAGAACTTTTGGTGAGTCATTTGTTATGCTAATTGAACCACTTAAAGTAAACTGTCAATGAACAGAGATTTTTGACAGCTGAGATGAGACGTGGGGCTAATTAGTCAGTTGCTATTAAAAAAAAAAACCTGCCCAATTTTAATAACGTAATGTTTAAGAGAGAAGATAATGTTAATCATCTGACCAGACCTCTCTCCCAGGGGAGACAGTAGCAAAAGGCATAGCCCATCACAAAAATCAAGTTTCTCTAGGAAGCAAACAAAACAAATGGCTGGCTGTGCAGAGATGACAACCTTTGCAAGAGAGTTGATGTGTCCCATAGGTTACAGCAAACTTTTTAATTAATACACAAAAGCCCAACTTCTGCTCTGAATTACCTGTGTCCTTTTAGATCAATCCCCTTGTTTTCACTCAGAGTATTTTGCATTCTTGCTAGCAGCAATGAGATCATTGGGTCTGACTGCAAGGCTTAGTCCTAACCTACAAATCAAATGGATTGATCAGATACACACACTGTCTAGAAGGCATGAGCAGCACTTTGGCAGCCCTTTGGAGCTGGGCTGTAGAAGATGTAACTGTATGAAGTTATGGCTGAGATCACAGGAGAAATGTCAGGACATTGCATCTCTCCGTCTGTGATAGTTTCCAGAGCTTGTAATTACTTCCATTGTTTTACTCCGCTGCCACTTCCCCTCTTGAAATTGTGCAAGCCACAGCAGTGGAAGGCTTTGGAGAAGAAAGCCCTTTGGTCTAAGACCAAAACAGCAACTGCCTAATTCTAACAGACTTAGAAATACTTTAAAAGAAATTACTGTTCCTCATGTACCCAGCTGCTGTATAGTATAAATAATTAATCTTGATTCCTCTGAGAACATGCCAAAGCCCCTGTTGCCTTAAACAACTTACAGCTGCTGGTGCACTCCGCCCTGAGGTGGCCGCAGCTCTGTAGCGGATGAACGGTGATTCCAGCGCCATAGCAAGTGTCAGCAGCAATCACCACTTACCAACTTCCCACTGAAATTCTCTCTTTTGTGCTTGCCGGAAAGGTCCTTGAAAAAATTTACCTTTTATTGCAAATTTCCATTTTTAATGACAACCAGCAAGATTGTGCGGAATCAGAGCTGCCTCCTTTGCTCAGTACAAGCATTGGAAGGAAAACAAAATAAGCTGACCAGCCAGTCATCTTAAATGTTGCCGTTCAAATTTTCCTTAAAACAATAGGAATTAAAAAAAGGCAAATTCTTGAATGTGTTGAGGAAAAAAGGCATGTCTACCACTACCAGTGTTAATTTCTATCAAAAGCAAGTGTGAGCCAGAAACTTCAATCTTGATTTCTTTTTGGTTTTATAGCTGTTCTTGGAAATTACTAGACTTCACAAAGCACTTTTGGAAGAAAATTGATTTTCGTCGTTTTAAATTTTCAGGCTTTTAAAGTTAAACACATGGTACAGGTACCTGAAGTTAATACTTGTCAACAACCAAGGGAAAAGTATTCAAAGTAGCATTTTGAAGTACTTAGTAACAGGAAAAGTACTAGTTAATGCATCATATAAAATGTCAGCAGTACTGCTGAATGTCTAGGTCTCTTAGTCTTTTTATTAGTTTATGCATGTGTATGCACCTATGTCTCTACCATAATACCCATATTTCTATGTGCCATAGCCATATTAAAAAAACTTAATTATTTCTGTGGGTTGGCTTTTACCATTTTTCTGTCACTCTGGCTTTCCCCTTGAACACACTCACACACAAAGTCTTGTGTACGCATGTCATTCAGCAGACTTTGACTAAGACACGATGAGCTGCATCCCCAGGAGCACCAGAAACAACACCCGTTTTTAGCATTTACCCAGGTTAACCTGTAATTTTGTGAAATAGATGCCACAAAAGTCACAAATTAGGAGATGGCATTTTCACAGCCTCAAAGCGCTGAGATGTTTTTTTGCTGCTGCTTGTAGCTGGAGGTAGGGTGACACAGACTTCACCATGAGGGAATGTTCAGCTTTCTCCAAGGCAATTCAGCTCAAGCAAGCATGAAGCACAAGCCTCATCACCCAAACCTCCAGACCTACTTAATCTGACAGGTCTGAAATAGATCAAAGCCTACGAGCTCTTTCCTTTCTCTCCGCTTTCTGGTGTCCTGGCACTTAGTGTCTTGCCCTGTCTGGAGTCAGAGCTGGAGTGGGTGATGTCCTGTGAATTGAAGTGAGGGCTGTGAAATGTGAAGTGGACATGGCAAGTCCTTGGATTGAGTTAACAAACTCAACCATCCGCGAGGCAAGGAAAACCAAAAAAGAAAGTGATGGTTTCACAAGCACTGAAGCCTTTGCCTCAAGTTGTGAGCAGCTTGTCCCTTTCCCCTCTCTGCCAAAGTAAGAGAGGAGAAAACACTGTAGGATGGGTCTCCAGCAGGCACTCAGACACAAGCTCAAAATCTGTCCTGGGTCCAGCTGATTCCTTAAGTGTATCCTATGTTGTGGCTCACTCAGAGCTCAGGCATGGGCTTCAATCGCTTAGGACAGGTTTGTTGCTCAGAACCCAGCCGATTTCTTGAGGACCTTTCAAATCCAATTTTACGTGATTCGGTGAAGGAAGATTTATCCGAGTCAGTGTCTCTACTTCGTTCCCCTTTTAATCAACAGAAGATACAAATCTTTCAAGGCCTCCTCTGGCCGTTTGCCTCTGGTTTTAGGAACATACATTTTCAGCTTTTGACATCTGCATTGTGCTTTCCCAAATGACAGCTATTGGAAGAATGAAGAAAAAAGCATATCTGTTCTAAACTCTCCTTACATGCTTCCTCTTCCTTCTTCTTTCATACAGCTTCATGCTGTATTGGCTATTGAGAAATTTGTTGTTAAGGAGTGTCCATATTTCAGACTTTTTCTTTTCTATCTAAAGAAAAAAACCCACACACTTTTGATGCAGGGTTTTGATTCAGAAAACTACTAATTTTTGTTAAAGAATAGGCTGATTTGGTGGATCGTAGTTCAGAACTGCAAACCATAACCCTCATTTGCAGTTTGTTTCCTTGCTTTTCCACTAATGCTGAGCAACTTTGAAAGAGATTCATGAATACAGTGGACTGGGGAATAGGAAACCCAGGGCAGAAGGCAGAGGTGTTCATGTGTGGAGTAGGAAATGAGATTTCCTTCACCTTTACCAAGTACAAGGATTTTAAATCCAAAGGCTGGCATCTATATGTGTTGAGAGGATCCTGCCTAAGAATATTCTTCTAGAAAACTCCAACCTACTTCAACTGAACTCCAGACTTATAATGTATGCATCAGAAGTGAGCCTATGCCTCGAAATCTGGGTGGGGTTGAAATATAAAGTAGCCTTAATCTCTTTAATGACCTCAACCTTCCCAAATTTTGCTGAGAAAAAAGAAAAAAAAAATGGGTGTGAAAAAAGATCCAACTTTACAGCCTTGACCTATTTCTAATCCTGTTCTGATTGCTATTTACTGGGCTCCTTTCCAAACATACTGTTTACTTTAGGGCTGATTTTTCTCCATCCAGATTAAAATTCCAGTGAGTTTCCTTCATTCCTTTAGGCTGTAACCCCAAATTGACCATGGTATTTTATTGAGAATATAGTAGCTGGATAATGATGCTCTCAGCAACCCACAGAAACCAGGCAGTTTGTATATGAGGAGCTCGTATGCGCGCAGAAGCGCACGGGAGCTCGTGCATACGGCCCCGCAAATTGCCTCGTGCACACACACACCCAGACAAATGTGCTCCGTGAGCATGCCCACGGTTCCTTCTACGCCATGCACATATGGACTAAACAATTACACTCACCTATGAGCCTGTCATAAGGCAACAGAAATGCCAGCTGCCTTTGAAGTTTCCCGAAGAGCAGGAAAACGAGTCAACGGTGCTGGCCAACATCACACCATTAATCATCTATTAGCCGAGGTTGTGTGCTCCTGTCACCTGTCACTTTGTAATGCATGCAAATCACTCCAAGAGTAACATTTTCAGCCTGACATTTCCAGGGCCAGAGCTGGGATCAACCCGCTCTTTGTATTCAGGATGAAAAGGAAGTAGGGAAACAAGTGGTGAGATTGTTGGAAGGAGACGGGGAAAATGAAAGAAATAAGAGAGGTAATGAAAAATTGGTCAGGAGAGATGAATTTAAATATAGGAAGCTAAAGTTGTGAGGTTTTGCATATGACCAGGAAATACTCAGTTTAAAAACATACCTCTGCTCTATAGCTCATAAAGAAAGTGAACCATAAAGATGACACTATTTTCCTGCTAAACTATGTAGAAATGGAGAATACTTTCTATACTTTTTTTTTTTAATTTGTAACTCACAAATTTGAAACCTCATCTAGCTTTAGAAATCTGTAGCTGAAATAATTACTGTAAGTTCCCATCATGGTCAACATATGGTAATTATATATTTTTTCATAGAATTCCCTGATCTCTGGTTTAGATACTTATTTTAGGAAGAAATAAATTGCTGAAGTGCATGGAAATATCTAATTCTCTCTTTTGTCTGGCAAGGGAGTTGACGGTGACTAGGTGAGATATACACAGGCGCTCTGGGCACCTATGTTTACTGAGTTCAGTCTCATCCCTTTTGATTTCTAACTCAGTTTGATTTCTGATGATTCAGAAGAGACAGAAAGTGTGATACCAAACTAATTTCCTCTATTATTTTTGTTATGACTGTTGAACAGGTGGGATAATACAAACTCCTCATATCCTAGATCTGACCAACCTAACAATGCCACACTAAGTCTTCAACATTCTTGTTATGCACTCTGTTCATTAACGAGGAACATTTTCAGTAAATTACAGAAAGACCCGCTCTTCTACTTGCAAGCCTCACCTGCCCTAAAGAAGACAGCTTAAATTCTCTTTGGGTAGGTTATACCTGAACAAATGTCAGTGCTACAACAGTCTCTATTTTGTGCCGATCCACAACAGCTCATGAAGAGAAAAGATGAGTTTAGGGTTAAATAAATTTCGATGTTAAATAAATGCCCAGGTTAAATCAGATGGAAATGTCTGGTAGTTCAGGTAGACGTGCTCAGGATTTTATCTCTTCCAGTAGGCAAGAAGTTCCCACCTACATATCTGTCCTTCATTAGACATTCATGCTAGATTTCTCTCCAACCCCCTCTTTCATTGTTATCATTCCTTTCCTTTTTACTATTTTAATTTCTTCTTCCTTTGGCCCACTTTGGAAAAATATGTTTGCCCTTTGTCGTGTTCATCCTTATCTGGATGAACGTGTTAAAAAAATTTCTTCACATGGATAAACATTCCTTCAGTGTGAGCAAAGGATGCCCTCTGACTGAAAAAAAGGAAGGAATCTCAGTCTTCTCCCCTTTGGCTCTCCTCTGGCAGGAATGGTGGTGCTTTCTGCCATAGCACATCTCATTACCCCAGGAAGGCAGGCACAGATTAATCCTGCATGCACTGGAGGGGAAGCAATACTGGGAAACCAGAATACGGCATCAGCAGTCCTCACCAAAATTCAGTTACCTGTTCCCTGTCTTTGTCTTTCGAGGAAAAAGAGTACAGAAATTTTCTTTCCCATTTAAAGCCTATATTTCCCTTCTTTTCTCTACTGAGGTAAATCAGCTTTATTCTTTAATTCCTTTGCTGGGTGTGAAAGGGGCTATATTTCTGCAGGCATCAGCAGGGAAACGTCCCGTCTGTGGAATCTAAATTAGGGTGCAACACTCCAGGGATGGAGGGGCAATATCCTCAGCTAGCCCACAGGATATGTACTTGCAGCAGATTTTGAGCTTTATTTCTTTGGATAGATAAACTGCAGATCATGAAGGCAATTAATCATGGACTCATGGACGAGTACATCTGGAAGGGACCTCAAGAGGTCATCTCATCCATCCCCCAGCACGGAGGCAGGATAAATGTGCATAGACCATCCCTGACAGATGTGTGTCTGCTTCTCTCTGCTTCCACTCTGGATGCTTGCACACCATTATCCATCTAGTGAAGAAGCAGATTTAAAGTTATGAGGAGAAGCAGAAAATATCACTTTTTAAGCCTGAAGATTTCCCCCTTACTGTCTCATGGGGCCTGAATCCAGTTTTTGGCAAAAGGAAGATCCGATCCTCACTGTAAAATCTTATGAAGGGAAGGCAGTGTGAGCAATTTTCTTATTTTGTAGCCCAGGTTCTGTTCCAAGATGGAAGAACTTTCTGATTGCTTGTTCAGTAGTAAAGCTCAAAATTAAATCTTATCTGGATGTATGCATGTGTAAAAAAAATGAGAGCAAAAGAGGAGGAGGAAAACCTAAGTAAAAGAAGAGTGAAGAGAAAGAAAGAGACAGAAGGGACAAAGATAAAATGTGTAAGACAAAAGGGAAAGCACAGAGAGAGGCAGGGACTGACTTGAAAGGAGGAAGGAAGAAACAGGAGGAACAGAGGATGTACAGGCTGAAGTGAGAATGTAGAGAAATGCTGGTTTTTAGGCTAGCCATTTCTAACAGAGAGATCAGAAAGACCTTTTGTTGTTGTTGTCCTTAAGTGACTTCTCCCACTGGCTAACATCTCATTTTATGGCAGGTAAATAAGCCTGCCTAATTGGTCCCTTGTTCAAGAATGGGAATATCGAGCTGAGCCTGCTCCTTCTGAAGTGGGATCTTGTCCAATTTATGGTCTTAGCAGATGTGATCTCTTCAGGGTTCCACTGTAATGATAAATTGAAACATTTGAATGCTGCGTTCCCAGGTCTGGGCATCCAGCTTTGCGAGTGGGGAGAGAGGATCTGATCAAGTTTCCTTCTGAAATGACAAATTGTGGTTTCCAGAA
>VZRJ01007001.1:6585-21820 GCA_013397565.1 Ptilonorhynchus violaceus
CCGGACTACACCTCCCAGCAGCCCCCGCGGCGAGAATCCACCTATTTCCCCTTTTCCCCCCAAAATTTCGCCCTTTACCCCCACCAAATTCCAGCCTTCCCCCCCAAAATTCCACCTGCTCCACCCGCCCCGTTTCAGCCCCAACGGGCGGCACCCGTTGTGACACCGCCCAACAAAACACAGCACACAAGCAGCTTAGTTTTTTTCATTTTTCCCTTTTTTTTTAAAAAAAAGTTTTTTCTCTTTTTTTTCCATTTTTATGGGTTTTTTTGTGTTTTTTTTAAAGGCTGGGCAAGAGGTAGGATAGAAAAGGGCGTTTTTGGCCTCTGGTAGATCAGGTTTGGGAGCTCTTCTCACCTTCACTCCCTTGTGAAACACACCTGGGATACTGAGGGAATTTTACACAATGAATTAAAAACTTTATATTCCAAGAGATATTTCATATCCACAAAAAAATAAGGAAAAAAAGGACGATTTGAGGCATAAATCACATCAAAAGACTCCGTGTCCTACCTTTAAATAAGGAAACGTACAAAAGTGGCCAACGGTTGTGCAAAATTCTTAAATTTGCTCTAATATTTTACAGAATCAGTACAGGAAAATGTAGAAATCAGTAAAAAATAAAAATCAAAATAACCCTGGAGGAATTTGTCACGTTTTAGCAACAGGAATTTTGCTGTCCCAGGGTGGGAATCTTGGCTCACGTGGGGAGCTGGGCACTGTCAGGTCCCTTTTTCCCCAGCACAAGGCAAAACCGACCCTGAAAAACACACTGAGATCCACAAAAATGATGTAAACGAAGGATTTATCTTCCAAAAAAAAACCCCCTGGAGCAACAAAAGCCAGAGGGTTTTTCCAAGAGGCTCGTTTAAAACAGAAGGTGTGAGGCTGAAGGCGTGGCAGCTCCAGGATTCCCACACTTTTGGCTTCTTTTGTGGGGGGTTTTTCCAGCTGTTTCTGCTTTCTCCAAGGGAAAACTCTTCCCCCCCCAAAAAACTACAAAAAAACCAAGGATGACTTGTGCAATTCCTGCCCCAATTCTCAGCTAAGGCAGCGAAGTCCCTGCATCTGTGTTTCCAAAAAAACCCACGGATTTAAGAAACACATCCAAAAGGAGGAACAAACCGAAGGCAGAAGGCGGCGGCGATCCAGCATCTGNCGCCTGCACGCCGTAGCTGGGGCCCATCCACGGCGCTGACGACTGGCTCTGCCTGCAGGGGGTGGAAAACAATCCCTTAGGAATTCCTCTGGCTCAGCAGGAAGGGGTTTCACGAGGGACTGGGGGTGCTGAGGGGGTGGTGTTCTCCACCCGGACACACAGCGCCGTGCCGAGCGCCGCGGGACGGCCCCGCCGTGGTTTGAGGTGGCAGTGACACTTCCCAGCGGGATAAAAAGAGGGATAAAAGGGCTCTGGACTCACCCAAATCCCTGCTGGTTCCAGGCCTGGCCGTACACGCCGTAGGTGGGCACCTGCCAGCCGTTGGGCACGTACTGGCCCAGCTGGGCCCCGCCGTACCACTGCCCCCACTGCCCGTAGGCCGGCGGGTAGCTCAGCTGGTTCTGCAGGGACACACAGGGGTGGGAGTCATGGAATTAGGGAATGGGACAGCCTGCCATGGGCAGGGATACCCCCCCAGTAGGCCAGTTGCTGCAACTTGGCCTTGGATAGTTCCAGGGATGGGGCAGCCACGGCTTCTCCGGGAATTCCATCCCAGCTCCTCACCACCCTCCCATGGAGGAGTTCCCTCCAAATATCCCATCTAACCCTGCCCTCTGGCAGCGGGAAGCCACTCCCTGTGTCCTGTCACTCCATCCCTTGTCCCAAGTCCCTCTCCAGCTCTCCTGGAGCCCCTTTAGGCCCTGGAAGGGGCTCTAAGGTCACTCCAAAGCTTCTGTTCTCCCAGCCTTTCCCCACAGCAGAGCTGCTCCATCCCAGCTTGGTGACTCGCTCCATGTCCCTCCTGTGCTGAGGACCCCAGAGCTGGATAGCTCTGTGGAATTGTTTGGGTTGGAAAAGACCTTTAGGATCTTCGAGTCCAACTGTCCCCCACCACTACCAAGGCCACCACTGACCACGTCCCCAAATGCCACATCTACTGTGGGATGGGGACTCCACCACTGTGCCAGGGCTGGACAACCCTTTCCATGGAGCAGTTTTCCCCAATATCCAACCTGACCCTCCCCTGGCACAGCCTGAGGCCGTTCCCTCTCCTCCTGTCCCTGTTCCCTGGGAGCAGAGCCCGACCCCCCTGGCTGCCCCCTCCTGACAGGGAGTTGTGGAAAGCCGGAAGGTCCCCCCTGAGCCTCCTTTTCTCCCCAGCTCATTTCCATCTCCCAGCCACTTAAGAGGGTCATTAATCAGCAGACCCATCCCACTCCCAGGGGATCCCTGACCTGCTGGACCGGGCTGACCATGTCAGGTGTCTCCTTGCCCCAGTAGCACTTCACGACGTGGCCCTCGATGGTGGTGCCGTTGACGGAGACGATGGCGTGCGCCGCGCTCTCGTGGGAGTTGAACCTGAGGGGGTGGGAGCGGGGACAGCGGGAATGACTCACTCGGGGGGAAAGATGGGAGCAACCCCCAGGGTCCCCAGCAGCCCAGGAAGAGTCTGGGTCTGGCAGACACAGAAAATGTCCCCGTGCCCCCACGGTGGGTGGCAGGACCTGAGGCTGCAGTCACTTTTCCTGCCTCCGTGTTGTGATTCTTTCTAAATCAATCATGGAAATTCAGCAAGGAGAGCAGTCCATTTATGGTTTTTATTATCTGGAGTCTTTTCGATAGAGATGGGGTTGGTCCTGGAAAAGACTCAAGCTCAGTTGCTTCAGTGACTGCTCTGTGGTGACACAACAGATGGAGGTCCCATATGACACAGGGCCCTGTTCCAAGTGGTTTTTGGGGTTTTTCCTGCTCTTTACAGGCCATAACCCCCTCAGACCAGAGGAAGGAGAAACTCTGTAGAATCTGGCACCCCCCAACCCCTGCAAACCCCTCATCCCCACGCCATGCCCCCCCAGGCACACCCCCGGGCACACCCTAATGGTGAAGGAGTAGCCCTTATCCGGGAACACGCGGATCTCCATGATCTGCCCGAAGGGGGAGAAGGTCTGGCGCATCAGCTGCTCTGGAGCAGGAAGGGCAGAGAGCAGCGTGAGGCACCCGTGGGGACACAGGGACAGGGAGGGACGGGGGGGAGGCCACACGTACCTGTGAGGCCCGAGGTGACCCCCCCGCAGTACACGGTGCAGTTGCTGGGGCTGGACTGAGTGACCACCTCGTCGTAGGACAGTTGTTTGGTGTTTGCTGGAAGAGGTTGGACAGGGATTTTTAATGGATGGGGGCAGGATGTTGGGCACAACCCTGCAAGCACCTCCTGAGGTCTCATACAGCTCATGGAGAATCTCTGTGGGGACACCTCAGAGCCCCTCCCAGGGCCTAATGGTGTTCCAAGAGATCTGGAGGGGGGCATGGGACAAGGGAGGGAGGGACAGGACGCAAGGAATGGCTTTCCGCTGCCAGAGGGCAGGGGTAGATGGGATATCGGGAAGGAATGAGGGTGGGGAGGGGCTGGGGTGGAATTCCCAGAGAAGCTGTGGCTGCCCCTGGATCCCTGGAAGTGTCCAAGGCCAGGCTGGATGGGGCTTGGAGCAACCTGGGAAAGCGGGAGGTGTCCCTGCCCATGGCAGGGGTGGGATGGGGTGGTTCTGAGGTCCCTCCAACCCCAAGGACCGTGGGATCCCACTCCTCAGGAGCTGGCAGAGGCACAGGATGAGCACCTACTCTCATAGGTGCTCTTGGGAGCCGGAGGTTTCCTCGTTGCCCAGTTGGTCCGGATTTGCCGTCCCCCGAGCCACTGCCCCCCCATCTGCTGGATGGCGTTCTCTGCATCCTGGAGAGGGACAGGGAGACAAAAACCCCACTGCTGGCAGCTCTGCCTTTGGGACAGAGCCACAGGAATGACACCATTGTGATCCCGACTGACAGCATCCCTCCAAGTGTCCAAGGCCAGGTTGGATGGGGCTCGGAGCACCCTGGGACAGTGGGAGGTGTCCCTGCCCACGGCAGGGGTGGCACTGGATGGGTTTTAAGGACCTTTCAACCCAAACCAGTCCGGGATTCTGTGATTTCTATGGATTTATAAATATAGAGACTGTCCCCTGTGACAGTCAGGGAAACCAAAGTGAAAATCATCTGGGGAAGCTTGAGACTGTGAGACAGATCACTCATTCTTGGAGAAGGAAATGAAGGGATCTTCCCATTTGTTGGAAGAGGAAATGGAGGGATCTTTCCCATTTACCGAAGGAGGAAATGAGGGGATCTTACCCATTCATTGAAGGAGGAAACATAGGGACCTTACCTATTTATTGGAGAAGGAAATGAAGGGATCTTACCCATTTAATGGAGAAGGAAACTAACACCTTACCCATTTTTTAAAGAAGGAAACAAGGGGACCTTACCCATTTATTGAAGAAGGAAATGAAGGGATCTTTCCCATCTTACCCATTTACTGGAGAAGGAAACAAAGGGACCTTATCCATTTATTGAAGGAGAAAACAAAGCAAAGGGACCTTACCCATTTATTGAAGAAGGACACGAAGCCATATCCCTTGGACTTCCCCGTTGCCATGTCCTTGACCACCCGTGCATCCCTAAAAAGCACAAAGAGGAGCCAGCTCAGCCCCCTCCGGCCCAGCCCCGCTCATTTCCACCTCTCACCTCCTCTCCCCTCCACTGGCCACTGCACCAGCACCACACTCAAAGCAGAAAAGGGCTCCTTGTCTACACAGAGTTCACTAAAGGCTTTGCAAAATTAAACTGAACTGTGTGAACATGCAAATCAAGAGCTTCTCTATGGAATGGCTGCGTTGTACAGCGGGCTCCTGCTCCCAACCACTGGCACAGACTGTTAGAGACACAAAGCATGGTCAAAGCAGCTGTTCCAAGTCACTTCAGGAGCTGGAACCATGCAAGTTTTAAACTCTATTGATTTGCCAACACATTCTACCTACTCATTCCAAATATTAGAATAGAAATGAATAAAAAAAAAGAAACAAAAAATGAGATAGGAATTAAAAGGCATACGTCGCCTGTCAACTGAATTCTTTAATTCTCGGGTCAATTCGTTACCCCCTTTTTGGGCTGTGGGCAGCTGTAAATTTTGAGAGATTGGTATTTCAGAAATTATTGAAGAAAAGAAAACATAGTCAAGTCTTAAAACTACACATCAGACATCATTGGCACAACAGCAATCAAACAGGAGTGATCGGAACTACAGGATAGAGGGGAAAAAAAAGAGGGAAAAAGGAATAAAACTGATAAAAGTAAATAAGAAAACTACAACGTTTGTCCACTGTGAGCTGTAGCTTGTGGTTAGCCATGGAATTCTGTCCATTCTTCAGGGACACTCTGCAAAATAACCAGAGCCCTATTATTTGGGATTGAGTTAGGAAAGAACCCAGCTCCAGAGCCAAACCCGCTGGTGGGACACGGCGCTTCTCAGGCAATTTGGGGACAAGCCAGCCCGGGGTGAGGTGACCTCACAGCCAGGCCACCCTCTCCTCCCCTCCCCACACCGACAGGCAGCAAAAGAAACAGAAACAGCAAAAAAACCCAGTCAGGAAATCATGCAGCTTAAACCAGAGGGGGCAGAGAAACACACTGAGTGCTCAGAGTGGTGTGAGAAGCCACAAAGTTCGTTAAGCCTTGGAGATTTTCAGCCTAATTAAGAGCAATTCTGGCACTCACAGGGCTGACACTGCCACTGCTGCCTGAGGAAAATGCCCCTCCCAAAGCTGCAGCAGGAATATTCGTCCTGTGCTCTCTGTTAGATCCCCCTTTCCTCTTTTTTTCCCCTTTCCCAGGAATTTGGGTCCAATGTTGCAAATTGCCTGAGAAAAGCCAACTTTGGGAAGCTGAGCTGGGCTTGCTTGAGGGAAAGGGGGGAAAACTCATCTCTACTTACCCTCAACTGAAAACTTGGGAATAAAGACTTGAGAACAAGTGAAAACACGAGCAGAGTGAGCATACAGGGAAGGAGAGGGTGTTGGAGAGGGATTCAAACCAGCCAGAGGCAAAGAATTACCCCCATTTCTCTCTGTGCTAATCATGCACTACTTCAACCTTGAGGTCATTAATAAAAATTAGTTCAGCACCAATACAGATTAAAATAAAAAGAAATCAATCAGGAATGATTCCCTTAGCAGCACATTTCCAGAGCCTGGTCACTGATGAAGAACAGCTCAAGTCACTTCATTCATCCCTTGTTTTTCCAGCTTAAATTTAAGTAAGGAGAAAATTTGGGTCTTTTTGGGTTTGGAACAAGAGTTCAAAAGAGTCATAATGGGGAGAATTCTGCTTTTGGGGAGAAAAAGCTGGAGTTTCAGGTTGGATGGTGAGGCTGAGCCAGGGCAAACCACGAGTGTTGTGTGTCAGCAGCACGAGCACCGCTCCCTTCCCGTCACCACCGGGCAGGGACGGCTCTTGTAGGGAAAAATCTCCTCCAGGAAACGTGGGACAATGGGTTTGACCCCAGCTCTGGGATCAGGAGGGGGTTTGGGGGTTCTGTGGGGTCTTTTGTGGAAGGTGTTCACTAACACCAGGTAGGGGGAAACTCTCACACCAACACCCTGCCTGTTCCTGCCTCCCTCCTGCATCATTCCAGCTGTTACAGCCCCTCGTCCCTTCCATCCAGAGGATGCACAGACTCCTTGGAGCCTCACACCTTCCATTCAGTGGATGCACAGACTCCTTGGAGCCCCATCCCTTCCATCCAGAGGACGGATTGACTCCTTGGAGCCCCATCCCTTCCATCCAGAGGATGAACAGACTCCTTGGAGCCTCATTCCTTCTATCCAGAGGATGGATTGACTCCCTGGAGCCCCATCCCTTCCATCCAGAGGATGGACTGACTCCTTGGAGCCTCATCCCTTCCATCCAGTGGATGCACAGACTCCTTGGAGCCTCATCCCTTCCATCCAGAGGATGAACTGACTCCCTGGAGCCTCATCCCTTCCATCCAGAGGATGGACTGACTCCTTGGAGCCTCGTTCCTTCCATCCAGAGGATGAACAGACTCCTTGGAGCCTTGTTCCTTCCATCCAGAGGATGAACAGACTCCTTGGAGCCTCCCTCTGCACTCCCTGGTGACCATTAGCTGCAGTCAGGCATTGGGGATGTCTGAAGCAAAGATCACATTTAAACAGGATTTTTTAAACCTTCTAATAAAAGGAAATCAAGCTGGCATTAAAAGAGGAATAAACTGGAACTCTGAGGGGGAAAAAAAACAACAAAAAACAAACTTACTTCAATTAAATGCTTCACTACCCAACACTCCAAAGCACTCTATGTTCTTACATCACCATCAAGAAACTCCAATGTCCAGTACAGACAACACTACAAGGAAAATTAATGGTTTACGTTTGGAGGATGGACTGGAGGGACTGCTCCTCTCTCTGCTACACCCTGAGCGGGACAGGCTGGCAGGGACAGCCGGGAGCAGCGTGGGACACACCGGGACCATCCCTGCCCTGCTGGGACCAGCTCAGCTCCCTGACCCCAAGGGCTCTGCCAGATCTGTGGGGCCTCAGGTCACGGGCTGATGCTGCCCCAGTGCCCCAACGTGCTCCAAAACAGGCTCATTTTGTAGGAAATGGGGATTCACTCCATAAAAAACGTTGGCTACGGGTGCTGGCACAGCAAAACCCCAGCGTGCCAAGGGACTCGGGCCAGGGAAACGCACACCCCAGGTTCAGGAGTCTGGATTTTCCAGCTTTGCCCAACGAGGTAAGGAGGATAAAGCCAAAGCAAGCTGGATGCGACTTTCCTAGGAAAGCAGAACAATGTGGGATACAGGATTTGGCTGTGTGACCAGGAGCGTGTGTCCCTGCTCTGCCACAGCTGCAGTGTTACTTACTCCACCATAAAGCTGCCTCCACTTAGGAGAGAGAACTTGGAGTTTCTGTGCCCTAAAAAAGGACTTACGAGATCCTTCCAAAGGGAGCAAAGGCTGCTTTGATGTCTTCAGTTGTGATTTCAGGGCTGAGGTCTCCAACAAAGACGTGGAAATGGTCTTTTGGGGAAAACAGAAAGGAGGATTTAGTGGTTGAAGACACCTTCTGAGCAGAGCACAGCAAAAAAATTCTTCTAAAAAACCTCTTTATTGAAACTCCAGCTGTTATTCAAAATACATTATTAAAAAGCACAGAAATACCTATTAAATACCATAAAAAACCACTGAATGCTACACGAAGATCAGTTTGCTGTGGAACAGAATTCCTGCTGTTCCAAACAGATCCAGTGGTTGGCAGTGCCACAAGTCAGTGATTTAAAGGACACACGTTTGTATCTTGAATTTTCCAAACTGCTTTTAAGACCTGCCAGCATTCACTGCACAAATCTGAAACTATTTTCTTCATGTGTCCAGTCTCCAGGAAAATCTCTCTCCCTGTGCCAGCACTGAGCTGTGATGTAGAATCCTGGAATGGTTTGGGTGGGAAGGGGCCCTAAATCCCATCCCATTCCATGGGCAGGGACATCTTCCACTATTCCAGGTTTGCTCCAAGCCCTGTCCAACCTGGCCTTGGACACTTCCAGGGATGGGGCAGCCACAGTGAAGCAGGACTGAAGGTGTCAGGATGGAAAGTGATCCCTTCCTGATGAACAACAGGCCCCAGGGAGAAACAAAATGCCTGAATCCATGGAGTTTCCCAGCCCAATCCTACAACGTGTGACACAGACTGAGCTGTGCCACAGCAGGCACCAAACTCTCCAGTTTGCTCAGACACTGATGAGGTTTAGCCCCACCAGCCTAAAGAAATTCCAAGAATTTCTCCATAGGTTTGCCAGGAGTGATGGAGCCCGTTCTGGAAGAAGCCTGGATGCTCCCAAGGAGCATCAGCCCTGCAGGGAGATGCCCACTCTGCCTCAAAAGCACAGAATGAGGGGTTTTGGGGTTTAATTCACAAATGCCCTCGTAACAAACAGCCACAGATTTGCACCAAACTCAAACTCTGGACACTTTCTGATGCCACATGGAAACAAAAGGGAAGTCTTTCTGTAAAAAATAAATGGAAAACAAACAAAACCCCCCAAACTTAGCTTCAGTGGTTCACGAACACCCCGGAGATACATCACTTGGTATTTAAGAAAACACAATTCTCGTGTGAACCTGATGGCAAAGATCAGGTTTGCTCTGAAGTTTAATTAACACAAAGATATTAAAATTTAGGATCCCAACCAAACCCATGCCCACAGAGCTCTGTAGGATGCATTTCTATTTAAAAACCTGTACAACTCGGAGCACAAGGGGCACTTACTGCTGGTGTCTTTCTTCTGGCTGCTGGGGGTGGTGGCCCAGTTCACTTTGACCTCCTGCAAATGGGAATTGCACACGTTAAGGTCCAGCAAATCCCAAAAAGCTCAGACATCTCCAGTGATTAATTCTGACCCTACAGGGCACCCCGTGTGCAAGGCTGGGGTGAAAGCTCAAGTTTAAGGAGTATTTCTAGGGAGAGGGTTTGTTCTTAAATTAACAGGTGGCTGGAGCTCCCCTACTCTGGAGCCAGGCTGGGAGAGCTGGGAATGTTCAGCTGGAGAAGGGAAGACTCCAAGGAGTCCTCAGAGCCCCTTCCAGTGCCTAAAAGGGCTCCAGGAGAGCTGGAGAGGGACTTTGGACAAGGGATGGAGGGACAGGACACAGGGAATGGCTTCCAAATGTCTCATGGGTGAGTGTCAAGAGGATGGGGACAGACTCCCACCAGTGGTGCCCAGTGACAGGCCGAGGGGCAATGAGCACCCCCTGAAACATGGGAAGTTCCTCCTGAATATGAGGAAAATATGAAGGAAAATATGAGGGAAAACTTTCCTTTGAGGGTGACAGAGGCCTGGAACAGGCTGTGGTATCTCCTTCCCTGGAGACCTCAAAACCCTGCCTGGACACCACCCTGTACAACCTGCTGTGAACGAACTGCTTTGGCACGGGATCATCTCCAGAGGTCCCTTCCAACCCCAACCACTCTGGAATTCTGATTGTTCTCCCAGTTCCACATCCCCACATCCCCACCTCCGGGGAATTTCTCCCCAGCACTCTGAACTCCTCCTCCCAGCCCTGTCCTGTTAAGATCTCCATCCAAGCCAACTGCCTGACATTTGCAGCACATCCACTGTGTCTCCAGTGGGATTTCCTCCCTGGAATGCCCCCAGGCTCCCCGGGACAGCCTGATTCCCACTCCAACTCACCCTGGAGCCATGGCAGCTTACCTTACCCATTATCTTCCTGCCGTTCATGGCAGCCAGGGCGGCGGCCGCGTGCCGGTGCTCGAAGAACTCCACGAAGCAGTAGGGATCATTTCCAGCTGTCTGAGACAGGGAAAAACACAGGGATTAGGGATACAAAACCGAGCTCTGGCTGTTCTGCTCAGCTTCTGATTGCTGACACCTCAACATCTCAAAGTGGACAGGTTTTTTTAACCTATAGGGACTAACAACGCTCCCAGATGTTTCAATTCTGCTTTAGAAAGACTAAAAAGTTATGGCAAAGAATTTTTAAAATCTGATTTACAACTCCCCCACGATTTAACCACTTCATTCCCCCTTTTCCAGTTCCCCTCCCTTAAATTTAATACCAGGCACGTGGCAGAGATGATGCCAAAATCACATGGCTGCATCTCCAGACTTATTTAATGTGGTTGTGCCCTGTTTTCCAGAGGAATTCCCAGACACACAAGTCCAGCCTGGAGCCATCAGCTGTGAGGAAGATGGAAATCAGTGGGAGCAGGTTCTTACATCCATGATCATCTTGCAGTTCTTGCAGGGTCCGATCTGGCTGAACAGCTGGAGGATCAGAGCCTCGGTCACGTCCCTGGAGAGGTTCCCCACGTACCTGAGGGTCAAGCACAGGATGGACACGGATGTTGGACACACTGAAAGCTGGAGAGGGGCTCTGGAAAAGGGATGGAGGGATAGGAAAAGGGGGAATGGCTTCCCACTGCCAGAGGGCAGGGTTAGATGGGATACTGGGAAGCAATGAGGGTGGTGAGGGGCTGGGATGGAATTCCCAGAGAAGCTGTGGCTGCCTCTGGATCCCTGGAAGTGTCCAAGGCCAGGCTGGATGGGGCTTGGAGCAACCTGGGATAGTGGGAGGTGTCCCTGCCCATGGCAGGGGCTGGGAACAAGTTGGACTTTGATGTCCCTTCCCACCCAAACCATTCCATGACTCTATGAACTCTACCAAACTGATTTCCAAGTGCAGAAGCTCCCGTTCCCATATCCCTACACCATCATCCCTGCCTGAGCACCACTTCCCAGCTGCCCCAGCAGCTCAGCCTGGTCTTTGTCCAGGTTTTACACAAGACTGGGTCAGTTCCTTCCAAAGGCCTCAGGTTTTGGGAGCATCAGATCTGCCTGGAACAACCGAGGGCCAACGTGCTCGAGTGCACACGTTCCCCGTGATTTAAAGGATCAGCCTCCCCAAGCACAAACACATCCCAAATCCCTGCTCCCACCTGGGATTTTGGCTTTCTTGGCCACGAAGCCCAGCCGTGCCCCAGGGATGGTTGTTTTTGTTGTTGTTGTCGAGCCCAAGTCACGGGATTTTTATAAAAAGCCCGGTGTGAAACCTCAGCCCCCAAGGTGTGGCAGCAGCTCCCCGCTGAGGAACGTTCTGTGGGAAACCTCTGCCACGGGAATCCCGGCCAAATCCCACTGCTGAAACCACGCTGGGGCACCTGCAATCCCCCTGCCCTGCTGCCAGAGGTGTAAAGGAGTTGTGGGAAAACAACCAGGAGCAAATCCAAGGTGTGCTCAGGCTCCTGCTGCTGCCACGAGGCTGGGAACCTCCCTGCTGGAGGGATGCGCTCCAATATTTGGTTATGCAGGGAACGTGGGCAGGAGACACAGAGCCTGGGCTTCTGTCAGGAATGGGTCATACAGGAGCTCTGTAGGAATAATTTGGACAACTATTTCAGGCAGGAGGCAGGATTGTGTTTTAAAATCATGAGGCAGACCTTTACAGGCATTGTCTTGTTCTAAGTGAGCAACTCCTGCACTTCTGACAAGTTTCCTTAAACCTTAAAATCTTAAAAAAAGGAGGGATTAGTGCACTTCATTAAGGCAATTAACACCAAGACATTCTCCCTCCAGGGAGTTCAAGTGAGAGTTGGAATCACAGAGGCTGGAAAAGACCTCCAAGACCGAGTCCAGCCTTTGCCCCACCACGACCTTGTCAACCAGACCAGAAGTAGCAACGCCTCTCTTTAACTCTCTCTTTTCCTTAAATATTATAATTATTTGGATAACAAATCAATTGAGGCACCAGAGCAATGAGCCTGACGTGACCTTCTGGTTCCAAACAAATTAAGTCGGGAAGTTTCCCAAACAGGGTGTCCACCCCCCACCCTCTGCACTCCTGGGATTCCACCCCAATAAACAGAGAGGCATCTCCTTAAGCATTCCGGACCCCAGCACCGGATTTAGCTGGAGAAAGCACGTTTTAGGGAAGTGATTCCCCACAGCCCCATGAATGTCTGGACAGCCAGATGTTCCAGAAGCATCCACTGCAGGAGTATGTGTATGTACACACAGAGTGTGCCAAGGTAGGTGGGGAAAATCCAGAGCTGTAACCCCGTCTGTGCCGTGAACTGTTCCCTAACTTTTCCACGGAGTTTTGTTGCAGCTCCACTTCCCATATTCCATGGAGCTGGCAGACAGACAGGACCCAGCACGCCTGGACCTTGTCCTGGGCCACTCACACATGAAATAACCCAGCACTCAGGTGACCCTGCCAAGCAGGCCCAGATAACACAGGAGGGGATCTCATCCTGGCTCTTCCTGCACCTTTCCCATCCCTCTCTTTCCTGCTAATTGGATGAGAATCCAATTAACAAGGTGGTTAATGACTCTTTGCAGATGAAAGGCTGTGTTATCCAAGTTTATCTTGAGAAGCCAAACCCAACTGCTGCCAACTTCTGTGTGCTTCAGACAACAGATTAAATTAGGACACGTATCCCACGTGCATCCCTGGACTTCCATGGAAAACACAACCAAGAGGACTTTGTCACTTCGAACCTGCCTCGTAACTGCTCTGCAGATCCACACTGTGCTGTTCCAGAGTGGCTTTCAAGGAAGGGAACCACGGGAGAAGGAGCTGCCTCTCCAGGAATTCCTTTACATAAGGAAGAACAGCTCCTAACGGAACACGGGGCTCTACACCCCCCTCACCGACATGGGTGATGTGGGAATGGCAGAAACAAGGAGTTACTTCCAGGAATGTCTGGAGTCTGCTCCAGAAAAACGACTGAAAAGTGCTAAAGGAAGGGAAGGAACAGGGACAGGGTGCAGAGGACTTTGGAGGCCCCTCTCTATGCCACACAGCTGAGGGAGCCCTGAAATCCGCACCCAGGTGGGGTTTCTGGAGCAGAAATCCTACAGAAATCCTTGTGTGGACATGGATTGAACACCCACTTCAGCGCCCAGCTGCACAGACCACCTCTAGCTGCACTTTCTGCCTTCCCCTGCTTGTTCTAGACTGACCTGTGACACCCAGCTGCTGACAACTCCTTGTGTGACCTGAGAAAACCACGGGGAGGGGGGGTCAGAGAAATCCCACCCTGGCTGTTGTTCAATCCTCAGCTGTGTTTAAGGCTGCACTCGGTGATCCTGGAGGTCTTTTCCAGCCTCAATGATTCCCTGTCTGTGCCTGGAGTTGCACGTGCTCCAGGACAGGGACCTCTTTCCCCTGGCACACACCGAGACCACCAGGCCCCACACAACCCTTGGGACGAGGGAAAACATCTTCCCAAATAAACACACAAACACACCAGTGGCTCTCACCGTGTTTGCAGAGGCCAAGAATAGCTCCCAAAACGTGGGAAAACACCAGGATTGGGGAAGCAGAGAGCAGTCACTGCTCAGGGGAGCTGGGGTGAGGCACGTCAGGGTCTTGTTTTGCTGTGGTCACTCATTTCTCAAACCCTGGGGAGGGGCAGCAGTCCAAGGGCACAACAGTCCCCCAGCCTGGAATGATTCCCTCTCTGTCCTGGTCTTTCCTGCTGCACTGGAGAACAACACTCACAGAGGTGGGATGGGAACACTGGAGTCTGATTTCCCTGATCTAAACAAGGGAAAACTACTCCAGGTAACACGTGCCTGGAAAAAGGAGGGAAACACAATCCAGGTGTGTACAGGAGCTGTGGAAAAGTGTCAGGTGTGCACAGGACCAGCACCTTTTCCTGATATCCAACCTAAACCTTCCCTGACACGGCTTCATAATTAATTCCTTGGGAAGCAACAGGTTCACAGTGTGCTTTGAACAGTGGGACAAGCACTGGATTAATGGGAACCTCCTGGTCATTTCCATGGAGCTGCTGACCATGGCAGGGGGGCTCCAGCTGTTTGCCAAGGTAGCCCCCCACACTCCCCAGAGAGGGCAACATCCAGCCAGATGCTCCCAAAAGCCTACATGGATCATGCAGGATGATAGACAGGATCATCATGGAATGGTTTGGGGTGGGAGGGACTGTGATCCTCCAGTTCCATCCCTGCCATGGGCTGGGATAGATCGGGGAGGGGGACACAAACCTTCCAGACCCCGTTTTCCTCCAGATGTGACCTGGGATGGACTGGGGACGTGGACACACACTTTCCAGACCCCATTTTCCTCTAGATGTGACCTGGATGGACTCGGGAGGGGGACAAAACTTCTAAAACTCCTTTGGCTCCAGGAGAAGACGGGGAACACTTTCCAGACCTCTTTTCCCTCCAGAAGTGACCTGGGATGTATTGGGGAGGAAGGGACGCACTTTCCAGACCCCGTTCCCCTCCAACTGTGAGTTGGGACGTACTGCAGAGGGAACACAAACCTTCCAGACCCCTGTCCCTCCAGATGTGAGCTGGAGGCCCAGGATAACGCCCGGAGCTAGGGCAGGCCGGCGGTGCCCAGCACTGGGAACGGGGAAAAGGCAGGAATACCGCAGGGACCGGGTACCCCTCAGCCCTGGGCGGGGGTGGCTCCCTCAGCACTGCGGGCGGCTGAGGGTCCGCGGCGGAGCCCCGACCGCCTGAGGGGGCCCGTCCGTGAGGCGACCCCGGGCCGCCCCTCCCCGCGGAGCCGGGAACAATAGGCGGTCTCGCCCCCTCCCCACTCACAGGGTCTTGGGCATTTCATCCTCCATGGCGCCGCCGCCGCCCGCCCCGGCTCTTCCCGCCCGCCGGGGCGGCCCCGTGAGCCCTGGGCAGCCCGGG
>VZRJ01007002.1:0-18871 GCA_013397565.1 Ptilonorhynchus violaceus
TTTGGTAAGAGAAGTGCCCATTGCAAGCAGCAGGAAAAGGATAGAGGTGCCCCTAAATCAACCTGCAGCAGGTTGAGCTGATTGAAGACCCTCTTTTCACATGGAGACCCCCATTCCCTCCAATCCCAGTTTTATGCAGGCTCACCGGACAGGCTCTGTGTGGGAAGTTTCACTATCAGAAAGTTTAAATCGTTATTAAATCATTCTATCTTAGATCAGGAATAACATGGCCAGCAGAACCAGGGCAGTGATCATCCCCCTGTACTCAGCACCTCAAATCTTGGGGTCAGTTTTGGGTCCCTCGCAACAAGAAGGACATTGAGGGGTTGAAGCGTGTCCAGGGAAAGGAATGGAGCTGGGAAAGGGGCTGGAGCACTAGGAGCAGCTGAGGGAGCTGGGAAAGGGGCTCAGCCTGGAGAAAAGGAGGCTCAGGGGGGACCTGCTGGCTCTGCACAACTCCCTGACAGGAGCGGGCAGCCAGGTGGGGGTTAGGCTCTGCTCCCAAGAAACAGGGACAGGATGAGAGGAAATGGCCTCAAGTTATACCAAGGGAGGTTCAGGTTGGATTTTGGGAAAAATTTCTCTGAAAGGGTGGTCAGGTGCTGGCTCAGACTGCCCAGGGCAGTGGTGGAGCCCCCGTCCTTGAAGGGATTTAAAAGCCATGAGGTGTGGCACCTGGGGACATGGTTTAGTGGTGGCCTTGGCAGTGCTGGGTTGATGGTTGGACTCGATGATCTCAGAGTTCTTTTCCAACGTAAATAATTCCATGATTCAAAGCCCACAGTTTCTTAAAAAGCCATGGCAGAGAGGGGAAAAAGATCAGTAATCTCATTTTTCAGCCTTTCCCAACTGTTCTTCTCCCGTCCCTTACAACAATAAAACTCTTGGGAAAGATGGACACGGGAGGGATGAGGTGTCTCCCGGGAATGACAGCAGAACCCTTCAAACAAGGAGTGGGAATAACTCGTAACACATTCCAGAGCCCTGCCTTGCTCCCTGCCTGTGCCTCCCGCCCCCTCGCCTGCTCCAGGCGGAGCACACCCACCTGCCGGAGGGAAGCGGGGAGGGAAAAGTTCACCTGGCAGGGAAAACGAGCTGTCCCTGGAGGAGGTGAGAGGAGGAGGATCCTGTGAAATGCCACGGGCTGTGTTTTGAGAGGAACTTTCTGGGCTGAACCTGACCTGGGAGCAGGAAAGGTGGGCGGGTGAGGGGGACAAAGGGTTCAGAGAGGTGGCTCAGCATCCAAAGGGGTGCAGAGGGGAACGGATCATCTGGAAAGTTTGGCTCGTTTGGGTTAATGAATCTCTTGCATATTCCTGGGGAAATCTCTCTTTCACATTTTCAAACGCTGCTTCAGTTTGCTGCAGTGTGTGAGACCGACTTTGAACAACTTATCTTGGCAGCTGCACAGCCCTCGAATGGGACAAATTCCTCGGCACTGCTGGAGGATGGATAGAGATGGATCTGTGTTGCAGGTGGCTGCAGGCACATTTAGGCACATTTGCAGGTGTTTGTGGGGTTTTGGCTTTTTCTCCTGACATCTTCTATCTAATTTCTTTTTTTTTTTTTAATTCTTGTTTATGTTCCATCTCCTCCAAGAGAAGATGCTTGACCCACGTGGGTCAGTCATGACTCACTCCCCACGCCACCATTCACAGCCGAGGCTCTCACAGGTCACACTGCTTCATACAATCCTAATTTGGGTTAGAAAGGGCCTGAAACACCATCCAGTTCCAACATTCCATGGACAGGGACACCTTCCACTTCACCAGGTTGCTCAGAGCCCCATCCAGTCACTTGTGTCACTTGTGTCAAACTGTTAAATCACATTTCTGGACATGTTTTCTCTTGCTGCCAGGTCCCGCTCCTCTGTAAAAGCTTCTTTAGGAAGGTCCTGACATCAAGCTCCAGGCTCCAGCACCTTGTGTCCCTGTGTTTCCAACCCAGGAACCTTTACAGGGCTGGCAGGAAAAAAGATTTTCTATATTATTTCTGTTTTCTATATTATTTCTATTTTTTTATATTACCCCTTCTCAGCCAGCCACAACTGAGACGACCTGAGGCAATAATCCCTGTACAGACCATTGACTGAAGGGTTGGACTTCATCATCCTTGTGGGGTCCCTTCCCACTCAAAATGTTCTGTGACTCTGTGAATTATCCAGAGGCTTGGACTAAGGAAAAACTCCTTCATTTTGATGGATGACCACAGGTTATCCTTGAACTTGGACTGAGGTTCTGTGCAGGTCTCTCACCTTTACTCCAAAAGTATCACCTAAGAGGTGCTATTCTATTTATTAGGGAAATCTGGCCCCTCTCCAAACCCTAAACTAACAAGTTTTTCCCCAGGGAAGGACTAAAATTGTAAAGGAAGTGAGTTTTACATCTCCTGACTATATTGAGAGGCCGGGGGGGAAAAAAAAAAGCGACTCTTAACTTAGAAACTTCAGCTCCAAGTTTAAAGTTAGAGGTGATGATCTGAGACCCGAAGAGCTAAAAATCCTTGGGCTGAAAAAGAAAAAAATGCACCCTCAGTGGATTTTCAAGCCTTCCACTCATGGCTTTACGTACATCTGCTCTTGGGTTTTATTTAAAGGATCGGCTCCGGGATTAGGGAGCCTTGCATGGCAAATCTGGAGCCAAGGGAAAGTCTGAACTCCACTTTTGGAAGCTTTGAGGTGGCTGCAAACCCAGCTCCCCTCAAGCAGCCCAGCACATCTGTGGCCACCCATGAGGATCTTTAACGGGGTCACTTCAAAACCATCGGTCCGAGGGAAGAAAAAAGCCGTTTTCGATGCAAATTTTATGTTTTTTCCAAAGCCCATTTCGCTTCTCCTCCACCTCCTCCGTATAATTCTCCCTCTCTCCCTCCTCCTGTGGAGGTGCCAAAGCCTCCCCCACCGATTTGTGAGAACTTCTGCTTGAAAACTGGAGCAGAGGGATCACCCACGGGAACGAGGCTGGCACGAAAATACCGGAGGCAGAGACACCGATGCGAAACGACTCGAGGAGTTTCCCCGTGCCGGGGTGAAAGGAATGGGAATGTGGGATCGGCTCCACCAAAAATCCCTGGGGGATTGGACACCTGCCCAGCATCTTCTGACCCCGGACAGGGATGTTGCTGGTTATGAAGATGTTTTTTGCATTTGTTTCTAGTGTCTTTTGATTCTCAATTTTATCCTTTTGCTGCTCGTCTGGGACTCGCAGTGTTCCCAGATCTGCTTCTTTTTTTTTTTCCCCGTGGAAAAAAACCCACAACTCAGCAGGTCAAGCTTTCTCCCAGACATTTCCAATTGCTTGGAATGAGGGATTATAAGAGAATTTCCAAAGAAAAAGAGAATTTCCCAACCCGTGTGGCACAAGTCAAGGAGCTTAAAAAGCTGATCTAAACGTAGTTTAAAGCTTTACATACTACAGAGTAATTAAAATCACTCCTCTACCACATTCTCACACTTTTTACATTAAATACTTTCCTGAATTTGCAGACTTTTGCCCAGGATGTTTCCCGTGCTGTCGATACTCATTGGGAACCAAGCTGAAATCCACCCACCTTTCTGCACGGACTCGCAAACTCTCCCCAATCTGTCACCTCCTGGCTGCTCCCAAAAGCTGCCAGAAGATTATTTACTCCTGTCCCAGCCCGAATCCCACCCTGGCCAGGGGAATAAAAATCTCCATATCTAACAAACGACAGCAGGAAGCTCCACAATCTTATTTCTCCCTGCTTTTCTGAGCATAATTTGCATATTTAAATAGCCTCCTTCCACTTGTAACGAGCGGTGCTTCGTGTTCTCTCCTCTTCCTCCACTTGCACCCTGCAGAAGCAAATAAAATGAGGTTTTGCCGTTCAAACCAAAGAGAAAGGAGAAGCCACAGCCCCAAAAGTTAACAGCCCCAATAATGACCTAAATTGCATTTAATTAATCAGCCACATATAGTAAAGCCAAGACCCTTTAAAGGTGCTTTGACTGTCTATTTACTTTAGTGCCTGTGAGGAACTGAGCTGGATGCAAAAAGTGTTTTTATTCTCCAGGTTTAGGGCTTGGTGTTCAGAGCAGGTCGTGGACAGTTGCTGCATTTGAATTTTTGTCTTCTTCCTTTTTATTTTTTTTAATTTTTTTTTTTTTTTTGCACGGCACATGTCCATACCCCATTTTAATACATAGTTCAGACAGTGAGACAAATCCTAACTCAAATTTTTCCAGGGTTTTGTTGGATCACCTGAATGAAAGAACTGTTCTGATCCCAATATAGAATAAATCATAGAATCCTGGAATGGTTTGAGTTGGAAGGGACCTAAAAGATCATCCAGTTCCAACCCCCTGCCATGGGCAGGGACCCCTTCCACTATCCCAGGTTGCTCCAAGCCCCATCCAACCTGGCCTGGAACAGTTCCAGGGATGGGAAATCCACAGCTTCTTGGGAGAACCTGTGCCAGGGCCTCACCACCCTCACAGGGAAGAATTTCTTCCTAATATCCAACCCAACCCTGCCTTCTGTCAATTTGAAGCCATTCCCCCTTGTCCTGTCACTCCATCCCTTGTCCAAAGTCCCTCTCCAGCTCTCCTGGAGCCCCTTAAGGCACTGGAAGGGGCTCTGAGCTCTCCCTGGAGCCTTCCCTTCTCCAGGCTGGACATTCCCATCTCTCCCAGCCTGGCTCCGGAGCAGAGGGGCTCCAGCCCCAGGTTGTATTTGCACTGTAAAAGTCTCCTGCAACCTCATGTTCAGCAGCTGAACTGAGACCCTGTGCTTTTCCCAAGATCCAGACAATTCCCACTGCTAAAGGCAGGCAGGGATGGATTTACAACTTCTAACTCAGTTTTTGGAAAAGTTGAGCTCTTAGGAGCAGCTGGACTCCCCTGTGGATGGTGGAGGGTCAGTTCCTAGGTTATGGAATTTTTCCTGAGGCTCCTTGGGGCAGAACTTCTCTCCTTAGCAGTAAAAGTTATCCCAGGATTCCTCTGAAGCCCACAGGGATATTTGGTGCCTTAGACCACGGCTCAGCCTTCAGCCACCAAAATGTTGGATTCACACCCGACCTGCTCCGATGGGATGAGAGAGGGCAAAGCTGAACCTCACCCTCAGAGGGTCTGGATGGCAGCTCCTGCCTCCCCCTGACGGATCCATCCCCAAACCCCAAAAATTGAGCGTTCCCTTCCCGGTCCCACACGAGCTCCTTGTGTTCCTGGCACGGCTCCAAGAGCTCCGCGCTGCAGCACGAGCCAACCCTCGGCATCTTTGTGCCTGGAGCAGGAATTGCAGGATTATTGCTCCCCAGGCATGCAAATAATCATCCTTTCTTTTTCTTCATCTTGTAGCTGCCATGTCATTTAGGAAATTAATCCGCAGGGCTGGCGATGCCTTTTGTCTGCATGTGCTGCCTCTGCCACGGCGAGCTCCCTCTGGCAGATCCCAGAGAGCTTTCCAAAGGATTCTGGAGTTCTTTGTCTGGTTTTTTGAGGGGTGAAACCGGGACATGAGTAAGGGAACTGTCTTTTCTTCGTGCCAGCCTTTGGCAGAGCAAAGGGCAAAGCAGACAGGAAATTAACCCATATATTAAAGTAGCCCTGAGCAACCTGGTCCAGCAGAAGGTGCCCCTGGCCCGTGGCAGGGGGGATTGGAATTGGGTGATATTTATGGTCCTTTCCAACCCAAACCATTCTATGATTTAATGAGAAAGAAAGCAAAAGCAAAATCTCTCAGTGGGAATGCAAACTATCACAAAAACCATCAGCAAAATCCAAATTTCCTGGTTATTCATTGATTTTTTCGGTTCGGTTTTGGGTTTGGTTTGTTGTTGTTGTTGTTTTTTGTTATGGGGTTTTTTTCTTGTTGTTGTTGGGTTTTTTGTGTGGTTTTGTTTTGTTTTGTTTTGTTTTCCGACAAAAGGATTTTAAGCTTCTGTTGAGGATTTCCCATATATTTATCAGTCTGGTCCTTCCATTCAGGCTCCTCATCTCATCAACAGTGAGGTACAGCCCCACTGCTGTGAGGTCAGGGCGGGTGCGTGCAGATTGATCCATGCCTGCGGATCGATCCATCCCAGTGCTCTCACTGGGAAAGCTGGAGAGGCCAGCTCACGAGGATGGGGGAGAAGGACAGCAGCAGCAAGTCAGGACCGAAAGCATTAAAAGAAAGAGGCAGAAATCACCGAAATAAAAGGCAGAAAATCAGGAGTGAAGGGCACCGGCAGAGCTGTTTGTGGGGGAGAGCTGCGGGTTGGAGCAGCGCTAAGCAGGGACTCGGGAAGAGATGGGTTTTTGGGATCTGACACGCGCTGATTGATGGATGTGGGGGCCCTGGAGCTGGAGGGGCCTGAGCGGGGGTGAGAGGAGGGAGCTGAGCGTGAGGGGGCTGCAGAAGGCGCTGGCAGGGCCGCCGCCCCCGCGCTCCCACCGCCCACCGCAGTTATTCATCCTTCCCCCGC
Organism: Ptilonorhynchus violaceus; assembly: GCA_013397565.1. NCBI lineage: Eukaryota > Metazoa > Chordata > Aves > Passeriformes > Ptilonorhynchidae > Ptilonorhynchus > Ptilonorhynchus violaceus. The sequence continues at coordinate 6,427 of VZRJ01007002.1, forward strand.
CGCCTCCCCGGGAGCACGGGCAGGGTTTAACCCTTCTCTGAGCCAAATCCAGGGAAAGCTGGCAACTTCTGGCGCTGAGCTTTGACTCAAAGCTGTTTCAGCCAGGAGGTGACTGAGTTTTCGGGATGAGGAGGAGGCAAAGAAGTGCTGTCATCACCTCTCTGGGATTTCTGTGTGTCCTGCAGCGCGAACACAAATCCTGACTGCTGAAACCACTGAGGGTTTTCCTTTGCCTTCCCACAGCTGTGGGTCAGGACCGAAAACAATTTCATTGCAGTTACCTCCTTAATGAGCTTGTGTTTGAGGCAAACAAGCCCATATGTCACTGTCACCTCTGTGGGGACAACGGTGCCAGCTCTGACTGTGCATCCCCTGGTACTGGCTGTGAGCACAGACCCAGTGAGGAGTAAGAACAGGTCATCTGATGGGGTCTTATAGTGCCCAAAGCAAATACAACTGCTCTGTCCTGCTGGTTGGGACTAAACCCATCTGTCATGGTCCTAAAGCCTCTTCCCCTCTCTGCCCCAACAGAAATCAGAGAATCGTGGAATGGTTTGGGTTGGAAGGGACTGTAAAATCCTGTAGTTCCAACCCCCTGCCATGGGCAAGGATTCCTTCCACTAGACCAGGGTGATCCAAGCCCTGTCCAGCCTGGCTTTGAACACTTCCAGGGATGGGGCAGCCACAGCGTCTCTGGGAAATATGGGCCAGTGTCTTGCCACTGCCACAGTAAAGAATTTTTTTCCCCATATCCCATCTAACCCTGTCCTCTGGCAGTGGACAGCCATTCCCCCTTGTCCTGTCACTCCATCCCTTGTCCAGAGTCCCTCTCCAGCTCCCTTGGAGCCCTTTAGGCACTGGAAGGGGCTCTAAGATCTCCCCAGACCCTCCTCTTCCCCAGTGCAACAGCCCCAGTTCTCTCAGCCTTTCTCCATAAATAGACTCAATATCCAAACCACTTTTTGGGAACAGCTCCTGGTCCCTGCTGTGCAGGGAACTGTGTCTGGGAGGACACAGAGTGTCACACTTAAGCCATTTAGGTCACCCTCAGGTCAGTGTCTCTGGGATGGGATTTTCCTCTGTCCTTGGGGCTCAGGGCTGCATTTCTCCGGGGAGTTAACGAGGTCGGAGCACCTCAGCACAGTCACGGTGTGTAAACTATTCTGGGCAATGTCTGGGATCTTTATAACACCTGATCTCTGTTTTCATAACAAAACGAGGCCCAAGACATGCACCAAATTTGATATCATTTAATCCTGCACATGGACCACGCAGGGAGTTCTGACCTACTTTGATCCAATTTGGGGACCAGGAGGCTCCTGCCTAATTTAGAACAAGGCAGAGACAGTCAGTGTAAAGGCTGATTCGTAGCTGGTGCCTCCCTGAGCCAGATGGTCCTGCCTGGGGGCATCAGGTCTGCAAAGGTCCACCCTGGGTGAGTGGCTGTTCTATTTGTGGTGTTGTGTTTGTGGTGGTTTGTTTGTGGTGTTGTATTTGTGGTGATTTATTTGTGGTGTTGTGTTTGTGGTGTTGTATTTGTGGTGATTTATTTGTGGTGTATTTGTGGTGTTGTATTTGTGGTGGTTTGTTTGTGGTGTTGTGTTTGTGGTGGTTTGTTTGTGGTGTTGTATCTGTGGTGATTTATTTGTGGCGTCGTATTTGTGGTGGTGTATTTGTGGTGTTATATTTGTGGTGGTGTATTCGTGGTGGTGTGTTTGTGGTGTTGTATTTGTGGTGGTTTATTTGTGGTGTTGTATTTGTGGTGTTATATTTGTGGTATTATCTTTGTGGTGATTTATTTGTGGTGTTGTGTTTGTGGTGGTGTATTTGTGGTGGTGTATTTGTGGTGATTTATTTGTGGTGTATTTGTGGTGTTGTATTTGTGGTGTTGTGTTTGTGGTGTTGTATTTGTGGTGTTATCTTTGTGGTGATTTATTTGTGGTATTATCTTTGTGGTGATTTATTTGTGGTGTTGTATTTGTGGTGGTTTATTTGCGGTGATTTATTTGTGGTGTCGTATTTGTGGTGTGTTTGTGGTGTTGTGTTTGTGGTGTTGTATTTGTGGTGTTATATTTGTGGTGATTTATTTGTGGTATTATCTTTGTGGTGATTTATTTGTGGTGTCATATTTGTGGTGTTGTGTTTGTGGTGATTTATTTGTGGTATTATCCTTGTGGTGGTTCATTTGTGGTGTTGAATTTGTGGTGTCATATTTGTGGTGTTGTGTTTGTGGTGTTATATTTGGGTGGTGGCTCTTGCCAGAGGCATTTCCCCAGCAGCACCCACTGTGTCTCTTCAAGGTTTAAGCAGGTAATGATTCAGTTTATACAAAAGTTATTTTAATCCCATGCTGGTCAGGGAAAACATTTCCTGGAATGCTGCAGGATCAGAGTGTTATTCCAGAGCTCAAAGAGTACCACCAGAAGGAAAAGGAGAAAGAAGAGTCTCTGCCCTGCTATGGAGAAGAGATTGGATGTGTTTTGGGGTTGATCTTGAGAGGTCAAAGGTTTGCTGCTTCTCATTTCTCTTTCTGGATAACTGGCAGTTCATGTCCTGTCTTTGGCGTTTGCCTGAAGGTCTCCATGGAATAGGAATTAGAAAGGGACAGAGGAGCAAACACAAAGCAGAGTTACTTGGTTTGGAATTCTTTGGGGCGTCTGCACATTGAACCTGATAAAGGTCATGGTAAGAGCAAGAAAGGGTCAGGAAAGAGAAGAAAACTTCATCAGAGAATCATAAAATACCCTGAGATGAAAGGGATCCACAAGGATAAAATCACAGAATGACTAAGATTGGAAAAGATTTCCAAAATCGAGTTCAACCTTTGATCCATCGCATCCTTGTCCACTAGACCAGAGCACTGAGTGCCATGTCCAGTCATTTCCTGGACAATTCCAGGGATGCATCATTGATTCCAACTCCTAAAACTCTGCTGAAGCCCGGGATTGAACCAGGGACCTTTAGATCTTCAGTCTAACGCTCTCCCAGCTGAGCTACTTCAGCCCTGATACCTGCCTTGGTTTCCCTAAAAACAGCAGGTAAACACACTGAAACCCTTCAGCCTGGAAAATATAAATTTTTGGGAGAGGGCTTGATTCTAGGTCTGTTGAGATTCACACTAAAAATCACTCTCCTGGATAGAGTTTTTTTCCCTTTCCCAAAAGCCAGTTTTGATTTCCTGCTTGGCCATACACCCATGGGTCAACCTTTCTACTTCTTCTCGGGGCAGTCCATGAGATAGGATTGGGAACAGGCAGTGGAAGGAACAAAAATCCCTTTCTATCGCTATTTTTGCTTGAATTGTAAAACCCTGTCCCTGTTTCACAGGCTCAGACTGGCTGAGGTTGGAAGGGACCTCATGGAGGTTCCTGCTCCAAAGCCCTGCTCAAGCAGGACCTACAGCCACTTGTCCAGGACAACATCCAGGTGCCTTGGGAATATGGCTAAGAAGGGGAACTCCACACTCTCTCAGGGCTACCAATCCCAGCTCTCTCATCCTCTCCTCACAGCAGAGATGCTCCAGTCCCTTCCTCCTTCCACTGGCCCTTGGCCGGACTCTCTCCTGGATGTCCAGGTCTCTGTTGTGCTGGACAGCCCAGGCCTGGGCAACCAAAAGTGCAGGAAAACTCTGCTGAAGCCCGGGATTGAACCAGGGACCTTTAGATCTTCAGTCTAACGCTCTCCCAGCTGAGCTACTTCAGCTTGGCTGTGGCACCAATTTTCCCAAAACCTGTGGAAACACAAGGAGCTTTCAGCCTTTTGCTGTTCAAACTGGTTTGCCCAGCACCCCTTCCAAGTAGACTTCCACGGAATCATGGAATGGTTTGGGTTGGAAGGGACCTAAAAGATCATCCAGTTCCAACCCCCTGCCATGGGCAGGGACACCTTCCACTATCCCAGGTTGCTCCAAGCCCCATCCAACCTGGCCTTGGACACTTCCAGGGATGGAACATCCACAGCTTCTCTGGAAAACCTGTGCCAGGGCCTCACCACCCTCATAGGGAGGAATTTCTTCCTAAAATCCAATCCAACCCTTCCTTTTGTCAATTTAAATCCATACCCCTTTGTCCTGCACTCCATCCCTTGTCCCAAGTCCCTTTCTGTCTCTCTTGGAGCCCCTTCAGGCACTGGAAGAGGCTCTGAGGTCTCCCTAGAGCTTTCCCTTCTCCAGGCTGGACATTCCCAGCACTCCCAGCCTGGCTCCAGAGCAGAGGGGCTCCAGCCCTTGCATCATCTCCGTGGCCTCCTCTGGACTCGCTCCAGCAGCTCCACGCCCTTTTGAAGTTGGAGGCTCCAGAGTTTTCTCAAAGGCTGCACCAAACTGTCACACAGAGCTCACATCATCCCTGTCCTGTTGGCTCTGAGTGGGTGGCAAGGATCCATCTGCAGGTTCTCCCCGGGAAAGGGAAGATGTGGGAGCCTGGCTCACTTGGGATTTAGCTCTGCCCTTCCAGCTGTCCCGTTTTTGCTTCAGCAGCTTTCTCCTTGTCAAGGGAAGCGGCCGCAGGAACCAAAGTCATTCAGTTTCCCAGCAGCTTTCCTCAGACAGGAAGCAACAATCCCAACATGGAAACCGTGGTATTTGACAGCCCACTCCGCCTTGCTGGAAATACTCAGGCTTCAGCTGGGTACAAAATTCCTGCGGGAAGCTGAGCTCGGCTGCCACTCTGCAAATGCTCAGCGGTGTCGGTGGAAACGATGAAGTGATGGATCTGATGGAGAACAAGCCTGGAAGGAAGTGCTACATTGCAGTTAAATTGGAAATTGGAGGAGCTGACTCGCTGGGAACTTGGCTCGTTCAGCTGGTGAAGCATCAGAACTCCAAGTCTGTGGGTAAAGTCATCAGAAGTCAGACCGGAGGTGCCAGTCTGGCGTGTCACGTGGGAGAAGCTGGAACACCAGGCTTTTCCTCATGGAAGCGGAAAAAATGAAACCTGTTTTTCCAGCTCAGTTCACACCTAAGGGCTGGAGCTCCGTGGGCAGCTGTGCTGTGGAGAGAGGATGAAGTGGAAGGAGAAGTGAAGCTGGGATATCTCCTGTCATCCTCTCTCACCTGCCCCCATTCCCACTGAAAAAGCTCCTTTCATCCACATCTTGATTACTACTTTTTGGAATCTTCATCCCGTGAAGGATGTGAAAAAAAGCCTGAACTACCCAGTGGGAGGGATTAATAAAGTCCATTCTGCTCACGGAATTTATCCAGTCAAGGAAAAGAAAGAGTAAATGGAAAGACTATTATAGGATCTTGAGAAAAAAATGGTATTATAGGATCCAGAGAGGAGTCATTAGGGGTTGGTGTCTTATTGATCCTTCTGACGTAGGAACTATGGATTATCGCTGGAAATTAGCAAGTGCCAAGCTCAGAACAAAGGAAAAGAAGGAGTTTCCTCACACGGTGTCTGGTTATCCGTGCAACTCCCTGCCGTGGGGTGTTATGGATCCCCAAAGTGTACAGATGTTCAAAAGATAGCTGGGAAAATTTATGGAAGGAAAAACCTCCATGAAGAGTGTTTAAATATGGAACCTCCTGCTTTGGTTCATGTGATGCCTGAGCCACAAATCTCTGGAGATGAGAATATCTGGTGCTATCACACAAATAAACAGATAAACAGGTAACACCGATAAACAGGTGACAGGTGATCCCGCTGTCCCCGCTTTCCCTCCTCCCATCCTTCCCGTTTCCCTACCACTCCAGGCTGATCTGCCTGTGCTTTTCAAAGTACCCATCTGCCAGAAGCAGCTTTCAAAGGTTATGGAATTGCATCCATGCAACCCAGAAAGCCGATTGTGTCCTGGGCTGCATCCCCACCGTGTGGGCAGCAGGTGAGGGAGGGAATTCCGTCCCTCTGCTCCACTCTGGAGAGACCCCACCCGGAATGTTTCATCCAGCTCTGGGGTCCCAGCACAGGAAGGACATGGAGCTGTTGGAACAAGTCCAGAGGAGGCACCAAGTTGATCAGAGGGATGGAGCAGCTCTGCTGTGAGGAAAAGCTGGGAGAATTGGGAATGTTCAGCCTGGAGGAGAGAAGCTTTGGGGTGATCTAATTGTGGCCTTCCAGGACCTGGAGGGAGCCAACAAAAAAGATAGAGAGAGACTTTTTAGAAGAGCTTGGAGTGCCAGGACAAGGGGGAATGGCTTCAAACCGACAGAAAGTGGGTTTGGATTGGATATTGGGAAGAAATTCCTCCCTGTGAGGGTGGTGAGGCCCTGGCACAGGTTGCCCAGAGAAGCTGTGGCTGCCCCATCCCTGGAAGTGTCCAAGGCCAGGTTGGATGAGACTTGGAGCAACCTGGGATAGTGGAAGGTGTCCCTGCCCATGGCAGGGGTTGAAACTGGATGATCTTTTAGGTCCTTTCCAACCCAAGCCATTCTGTGATTCCATGATTCTCCGAGAGCTACCACCAAACATTTATCCCAAAGTGCCTGTCCCTGTCCCGAGCCGCGCTGGCCCTCATGTGCCAGCCTGGATTCACCACCCCTTGTGGAGCTCACTCTTTGTTAATGAGGGTCAGGGCATCACCCACATGGAGACACACAGACAAGTGACCTTTCCCACCCAACTCAGCACATCAAATTTGTCACCAACCTTCATTTTCACTGCAGACATCACGGGACAAACCATGCCCCGATGGGATTTTGTCCTATTTCCCCACTTTTTCCCAAATCTCTGCACCTGGGGAGTGACATCCAGCTGCAGGGTGCAGATGTTACCGCTTTTCACACACGTTCCTCCTTCAGGCTCCTTGAAATTTTTCTCTCTCATTACTCCAAGCGGGCTTTTGGTTTACTTGGAAAGCATTTATAGTGATTATCTCTATTTTGCTGTCACTATTTTCTCTTTCCGCTCTTTCCTCAGACGTTTATGAAAACGATCTCGTTAAGGACGTGGAACTCCTGTTCCTGAGAAAGGTTTCTTGGGGTTTGTAAAGGTCTCTCAGCAGGAAGTTTTGCTCGGCTCCATTTTCCCTCCAGCTGGAGAGACCCCCAAGTGAGCCCATTAGGAAAAAAATGGGCTGCTTGAAAATAAAATTGCACGAAACATGCAACAGCAGCAGCACCTCTGAAACGTAAGGCTCCAACAAGCAACAAACTCTGTTCGCAAAACTCATCTTTGATGGCAGTTTAATGTGTTAGGGAGAGAAAGAGACGATGGCACAAAGGGGATACCACAGCAGCGGTGAGGGGACGGAATATGAGGCCTGAGAGAACTTCATTGTTATTCTGGAGGCACAAAAGCAGCTCTGAAAAGCAGAGTTAATGAAGCCCAGCTGCCAAACCTGGCCTGTCACGCAGCCCTCTCCTCTCCCTCCTCAAGTCTGCTGTCTGAAAGATGCTGAGATTGTTTGTCCATCACTCGGGGGCGGGGAGGCACCAGGGCTTCTTTAAAATTTTATTTGAAAAATTAGGAATTCAGGCTGTGAATAGCAGCTCTGCTGTCCTGAGGTGCAGTATCCCCGTGCTTGGAACACAAACCTGGGATGGAGGGATGCAGGAATGGTCCTGCTGCTGCCTGAGGGGAATAATCTGGGCCTGGGTGAATATTTGCAATCAGCCCTGTGGTGAAGTATCCAAGTACTCACCAGTGGGTAGGCACAGTCAGAACAAACCCCAGGCCTGGAATTTAAGTTCTCCCCAAGTTTAAATCACTTTTTTTTCCTTGAGAAAACCAATGTTTTAGTGTTTGTAGTTTCTCCGTTATCAAAGAGAGAGATCTTAGAACCATGGAATGGTTTGGGTTGGGAAAAACCTTAAAGATCATCTCATTCCCATCTCCCTGCCATGGACCTTCCACTAGGCCAGATTGCTCCAAGCCCAGTCCAATCTGACCTTGAACTCTTCCAGGGACGGGGCATCCACAGTTTCTCTGGACAACATCTTGGATGTATTTCACTCGGAGTGGTGGAGCAATTTGCAAAAGCAGAGGTCTGTGTGCACCAAATCGTTCTCCCCAAATTTAAATCACTTTTTTTTTAATGAGAAAACCAATGTTTTAGTGTTTGTTGTAGTTTCTCCATTATCAAAGGGAGAAATCTTAGAACCATGGAATGGTTTGGGTTGGGAAAAACCTTAAAGATCATCTCATTCCCACCTCCCTGCCATGGACCTTCCACTAGGCCAGGCTGCTCCAAGCCCAGTCCAATCCGACCTTGAACACTTCCAGGGATGGGGCATCCACAATTTCTCTGGATGTGTTTCACTCGGAGTGGTGGAGGAATTTGGAAAAGCAGAGGTCTGGGTTCACCAAATTGCAGTTTCCAAACAGACACAGGAAGGTATTTAGGGCAGAAGGTTCTGAATTTGATGAGGGCACCTCAGCTCTGCATGGAACAGAGAGGGAAATGTCACATCCATGGTTGTGTCCCGCATGGACACAGCCTGACCAGGCAGCAGGACACGACCTTGTCTGAGAGTGTCATCTCAGAGAGACACAAGTCTTGCCCTAAATCCACTTTGTGCCAATTCCCGGATGTTGCAATCCTGCAGTTCAGCTCAGTGTGCAAGTCCTGCTGCTTCTCCCAGCCTTCACAATGTTGGCAGATCCTGCTCTGCCCCCACAAACTCCCAGTGCCTGTGTTTTCCCCAGATCTCCCTTCCAACATGGATCTCCCACTGCTTATTTCAACCCAGCAAAACTTCATTTTCAGAAGAACAAACCAAACACATTTGGAAATCACTTGTTTAATAACTGCCAATAGACAGAGAAATGAAAGAGGTGCTAAGAAGACAGAAGAGCAGCACTAAAAAAAATATATTTGTAAAAATAACAGGTTCTTCAAAATGTGTGGGGGTACATCAGTATATTTATAAGACATTAATACACAAACCAGGTGGCACAAAACCTCATTAGCGAACCAATTGTTCTTGCCAAACGTTCCTTTGGTGAGGTTTCCCTGAGAGATTTCCCAGAAACTCCTAAAATTAATAGTAAACAACCATTCTTGGGGGCTGGGAGATACTTTCTGCCTCTGCTTAACATCCCAGCCTCCTTCCGAAGTTTTTCGTTGTTTTGCAAAACATCCAGAAGGTACAGGAAAAAAACAATAATGGAACAAAAAAGGGGGGGAATGGGATGAATGTAAGCAGAATCTACAATAATCGGCTTCACATTGAAAAGCACAGAATGATTGCTTGGACAATGATGGTGTCTTGATGTATAAATGGGTTTGTTACTTAACTCTGGTGATTCATTGCCTCAGGCACAGGGATGAGGCAGCTGCCAAATTTCACGCTGGGAAGGAATTTTCTCTCCCCTGAACAGATTGGCAGGGAATTTGTAAAGAGGAGAGGTCAAACCAGCAGGGCCAGGCCCTGTCATCGTGAACATGTGGGCCAGGAGTGGGGACAGCACCGAGGCCAAAACCACCGCGTGTCACCTCATGGTGCCAAGCATCCCCCAAAATTCAGGGCACAAGCTTTTAACCCTTTCTCCCACACCTCCCCCAGACCTGCAATCCACAAAGGAATGACTTTAGTGGACGAGGCGAGACCGCTCTCCCGTCTCCCATGGAGGAATCCTGGAGCAACATAAAATACTCTTCACATTTATTCTGATCGTGTTTCTAAATAAAGCAGAGCTGAAGCTACGTGAGTTTTGGTTGTTGGGTGTTTGGGGTAGGGAGGGTTTTTTTCCTTTTTTTCCCTTTTGTCTTTAAAGAGTGTCTAAAGAACATGTTCCAGCTGTCTGGAAGGAAAGAACTAGAAAGGAAAAGAGAACAAAGGAAACCAGCGGAGATATTTAATTGAGATAATTTTAGCTGCTCTAAATGTCACAGGCAATCTGCACAAGTACTCGGGGAGAGGAGAGCAGGGAAAAAGTTCTGTTCTGGTCACTCAGGGCCCAAATTAAGGGAAGGGAGGTTTCCTTTCAGAGATCAAGCAGGCCCCCACCTGGAAACTCTTGGGTAATTACTTTTTGACCCTACAAAACTCCAGTGCAAACCACAAATTCATCCAGACCCAGCGGCCTGAGGGGAAACCCTCCAGTTTTGGGGCTGAGAAAGGAAATAAGGTGTTTTTAGGGGTGGTCAGCCTGGGTGTGGTGACCTCAGATCTCTTCTTGGTCTGGACCTCTGTGCCTTAGGTGAATATTGGGGCACTTCTGGGTCAGAACGAGGCTTGGTCACTCTTTGTGGGGTCTCTGTGTATGTTTTGTGTAATAAATGAGCACAATATGGGGGATGGGTGTTGGATCAGGCTGCCCATGGCACTGGCGGAGTCGACACCCCTGAAGGGATTTAACAGACGTGTGGATGTGGCACTTGGGGACACATTTCAGTGGTGGCCTTGGCAGAGCTGGGTTTGTGGTTGGGCTTAATGATCCTAGAGGTGTTTTCCAACCTGAAGGATTCCGTGGAGTTGGCTTTCCTGTGGCATAGGGGATGCACAGCCTGGGGTGTGTATTCCAAGATTTGGGGCTGTCAGGTTGATACCTTGGATGGATGCTTGGCCAGTTATCCAAAATGGGACAGCTCTTGCAGAGTTGGGGAGTTGGTGACGTGGGGGTCAGAACTCTTCGGGTGTGAAGAAATCATAATTCGTGTCCTAGTTTAAAGAGAGCTGCTCTGAACATGGTTTTCCACAACTCCTGGGAAGGGAGCCCTATCCCATGACTATTTTGGACAATGACAGCCTCCTTTGGAATGATTTGAGGCTGTGGTTTAGTGGAGGTGGTGGTGGGTTCGTGGTTGGACTCGATGACCATCGAATCATAGAATGGCCTGGATTGGAAGGGACCTTAAAGATCTTCTCAGGAACAACTTCCGCTATTCCAGGTTGCTCCAGGCCCTGTCCAACCTGGCCTTGGACACTTCCAGGGATGGGGCAGCCACAATTTCTCTGGGCAACCTGTGCCAGGGATCTTAGAGGTCTTTTCCAACCATAACAATTCCATGATTCTATGTAAGTGATAAACACGATTTTAAGACAAACTTCACCTCCTCCTCCCCACCTAAACTCTTTGGGTAGAGATTTGATGTTCAATCAACTTCCTGATGACCTCTGACAGAACCCTGGGGAACCCTGCTGAGATTTGTTGCCCTCACAAAACCTTGGGAGGGAGTTGAAGGATTTTGGAGAACAGGCAGTGGGTGGGAAGGAGGGATCTGCATGTGTGCATTGTGGAGGCCATAAAACCCCAAACCTTGGGGCTTCTCCCTCCTTCACAAACTCCCCAAACCTCGTTCTGAGCAACCTGGTCTAGTGCAAGGTGTCCCTGCCCACGACATGGGGGTTGGAATGGGATTATCTTTTAGGTCCATTCCAACCCAAACCCTTCTAGGATTTCAGGGTTGTATGATTACTTGAGAGAGCCTTCCTGGCTCTGAGCAAAGCAGCCCTGCAGGGGCTCTCTCCCCCTCCCCGATGCAGCACCTAAAGAGGAAGAAAATTGGCTTTAACCCCCTTCAAAGCAGGTACCACATTTGGGGAGCCGTGCCCACAGCATCCCCATTTTAGCAACGCCTTGGGGGTGCTGCCGTGGCTCATTTCCCCCCCCTCGGACAGCTCACCCGGCATCTGCGCCCCTTCTCTGTTCCCAGGCAGGTGGGGGGAAGGCAGGAGCGTGCGGCAGATCCCCCGGCACACACGCACACGCTGCTCATCCCTTTTGTCTGCCCCTCTCCCCGCTCCCACTCCCCCGTCCTCCCCCGCACTCCCGCCCACCGCGCTGCCTCATCCCGGGATGGCTCACGGCTCTCCAGGTACCCGCGGGGATGGATGCTGCCCTCGGCTGCTCCTCAGGGAACCCATCAGCGCCGAGCCGCTGCTTTGCCCTCCCCTCCCCTTCCCTCCACTCCCTCCCCGCGGCCCAACGCGGCCGCTGGAACACAGAAAATGGGGGAGAAAAGTGGGAAATCCGGGACAGCGCATCCTCCCCCGCGGCGGGGGCTGGGGATCCTCCGGGAAGGTCAGCGCGGAGGTCCCGGTCCGTGTGAGAGGGGAGAGAGGGCAGCGAGGGGCAGGGAGGTGTGGGCAGGGTTGGCCAGGAGCCCTCGAATCCCCCCCCTCCAAATCCTTCCCTTTCTCCGTTGCAACATTCCTGCCGGGATCCATGGAGAGCTCAATCCTATTGTGCCGGGAGTGAGCTGCCACCGCCCCCCAGCATCCGCCGGGCTGGGATCAGGAGCCCGGCAACAGGGAAGTGCTGCCCATCCCATCCCGATGGCCCCGCAGTGGGATCATCCCTGCCCACGTCATGTCTGAGGGACACGAACAAATCATTCTTCAATCCTTAGGGATCTTTCACTAAAATCAGGCACAAGTAACTCTGGCTATGATTGTGTTATCTGATTTTTCTTTTTTTTTTTTTTTTTTCCCCCTTTAATTTCTAATTTTTTTCCCTTTTTTCCTTATGTTTTTCCTTTTGTTTTTCTATTTTTTCCTGGTTTTCTACTTTTCCCCTTTTGTTCTTTTTTTTCTTCCCCCCCCCCTCTTTTTTTCCTTTTT
>VZRJ01007002.1:18906-31163 GCA_013397565.1 Ptilonorhynchus violaceus
TTTTTTTTTTTTTTTTATTTTTTAATTATTATTCCCTCCCCTTTTGGTCTCGTTAAGATTCCACAGACCTATGGGGACCAAAATTTCCTTGTCAGCAGTTCTTTTTTTTTTTTCCAGAGAGGATCAGCCCTCTTGAGAATCAACCTAAGGAAAAGGGAGCTGGAATAAATTCCCATGATCACGTGGGGACGACACCAGCAAGGAAAACATTGGTGTCAGGATCACTCCTGCCCCAGATTTATGCTTCTAACCCTGTGGATATCCCATCCCTGGAAGTGTTCCAGGCCAGGGTGGACGGGGCTTGGAGCAACCAGAACCAGTGGAAGGTGTCCCTGCCCATGGAAAAGGGGTTGGAACCCGATGACCTTCAAAGGTCCCTTCCAAGCCCAACTTTTCCAGTATTCCATGACCCCCAGCCTGGGAGCACCAAGGAGTTGTGATGTACCGAGGATCTGTGATGGGTTTTTAGTGGAAGGAAAGCTCCTGGAAACCTTTCCACAGCCACTCACTCCCCAGCTACCCCCAACCCTGTTTTAATAAGGCTTTTAGTGACGTTTGGGGCCCCATAGATGCGGAAAGGAGAAATTAGCCCAGCGTGCCGCTTGTTTCTCACCACCTTCTGTTTCCTCTGAGCTTCCCCGCCGGCCCCAATTATCCCTCTCTCATTTACGGGTACTTAAATGATGGGAATGTGCGAGCCGGTGGAATTGGGCTGGGACGAGGATGTGCTGAATGAGGCTCCCATTATTTCAGAGGTGACCTCGCATCACCCCCGCTGTTCTCAGCGATGCAGGAGCCCCATTTCCACTCCGTTGTTTTCCTGGGACACAATTCCTGCCCCGACTCCAGCTGTGGCTCCCCGTGGATAGGCGAGATTGGCAAGGATGCTCGGAGGAAATCCTTTGTTAACAACGGTGCTTGGTGGGGGCAAAAATAAGAGAAATCGCTGGGAAGAAGGAGAAGCAAAAGGGAAAAGTGGGAAAAAAGGTAAATCAAGTCACAACTTGGCGATAGAATTGCTAAAAATGGGCGAGCAGTGGCCTCGTTTGTGTCTTCCCTGTGGGAGCTGAGAACTGACAGAGCCCTGGAGGCACGGATTGGGCTGGGAACAGCAGCCTCGTGTCCCACTGGGATCGTGGAAAGGCTCTTTTGGGGTCCTTTGGAATGCTTAAATGCAGCCCGGCACAAAGACACAGGCACAAATTCCTGTTCAGAGAGAGGTACAAACCAGGTCCACAGAATGAGTTATAATCAAGCATTTGGGTTTTCCTTTAGTTTTAGGAATTGTCCCAGCACAGAGGAGACCTGGGTTGAAACTGTAGTGCCAAATTAGGCAGAGTTTGGGTTTAAACCTGACTGAGGTGTTGTCCAAAGATGCCTCCATGGCCAAATCCCACACAGGCTTGGAAATGCTTCAGGATTTCGGTCAGAATGAGGGAAAATAAAGCATTTAGGGGGTGAGGGGTTATGTGTTCCTAAAGAGAGAAAAACTCTCCATCCACCCAGCAAGGCAGTAACTGATCCATGGGTCAGGGAGAGAGGAATATGTTTGGATGGTATCTTGGAGGATACCTACGGAACCATGTGGAAAGCCTTCCCTGAGCATTCCTTAGTTTCCTCTGGCATATCCCCTCACGGGAACAGAGCTGTTGCACCTCACAGGAGATGTAGGACAATGGAATTGGATGTGGAAAAGGGCCTGTGGCGGATTCTCCATGGAATTGGCTCTGGCTGTTAACAACCACGAGGCAGGATTTCCCTAATGGCCACAGGACGATCCCATTTCTCCCTCCTCCCTGCAGTCTGTAGCAGGGAATCTACAGTTTGGAAAGCTTTCCATGAGCCAGTCTAACTTCACTGATGGAAAATGAAGCTCCCACCACCCCTAAAGTCCTTCCCACATTCTCTAGTCCAGGAGGAATAATCCATGTAGGTGCTGAGAAAAGTGAAAGAGAGGCTAAACAGGGATTCCCCCATGGGAATATCAGGATGAGCAGGAGCAGGTAAGGCCTGGAGCAGTCTGAGTCCCTCTCTCCCCATCAACTGAGTGGCTGGTACTTCCAAAAACCTTGGGAATCTTCACCCAGGGTGGGATTTGATGCCACCAGCAAGGAAAATATCCCATTTTCCCTGGGTGGCTGTGATGTCCCAGTGGTCCATCACCACCACCACTCATCTGACACGGCCGTGGGGGTGTCACTGTGAAGCCCAGACTGAAACGGGATGCAGGGGAGGAGGGGCTGGCTCCGTGGGCCAAAAAATGATCCATGGATCTCCATGGGAGCAGCGTCCCGGCGGATGATGAGGAGCAAAGCTCTCCTGGGCTGGTGGGACTCTGGCAGCCGAGCCACACCAGCAGAGCAACCAGGGCTGCTCTTCACAGCCACCCCACTGCTGTCCCTATTTTAGCAGACCTGTGATTCGCAGCGTTTGCTGCTGAGCAGCAAAAAAAGCACTAAAATCGGAAACTTTCACCAGAACACTTGGAGGGACACCCCTGAAGGGGGGGGCCAGGTGGGCGAGGAGCCAAGTGTGAGGCCCAAAAAGGGCCAAACTCCGCTGTAAAAACGCGTGGCAGGAGAAATGTCACAAACCACCCCTGAACCAGGCCCTCTGACATGGCAACAAATGTGTTTTAGCGGCTCTTCAGGGACGCGCACAGCGAGAAAATGAAGATAATTTGGAGATGCCTTTCTGTTTGTGCTGACCTCGTGAGGGTCACCACAGTGTGAAAAACGCCGATACCTCCTCTGACTTCGCTGCTTGAGCCTCGGGCAGGCTTGAGGAGGCAAAATGAGCGCCGGGGAGAGGCTCATTAACATCTCCCCTGCCCGGCCGGGGGAAGGAAAATAACAAACACCTCATTAAACAGGGAGAGAAATTACAGAACGTGGGAGATATTTTTAGCCCGAAAACAAAGCCCTTCATCTTCCCCTCCGAGCAGGGCTCCCCAGATGAAAAAAAGGAACAAGGAGAGAACTCGGCACCAGGAGGAGCGGCGCTAATAACAGCCATCATCCTTATCATTACGGGTAATATTGATAGCGGGATGCCCTCGGCTTCCCGATTGCTTCCACAGCCTCCCAGCGAGTGACGTGTGGGCCCCGGGGACGATGGGTGGCCGGGAACAAAAGAGCCACTGACGTGAGCCGCGTTTTGAATGCGAAGCTCCGCGTTGCGAGTGCCAGCTCCGGTGCAATAAAGTGTTCCCGGGGCCGGGGATGGATGAATAGAGACGTACGGTGCAAATTAAACGTGTTATTTCTTTCCCCCCCCCCATCTTTCTTCGCCTCGCACATTTTAAAAAGCCCCAGCGCCTCGGTTTCTTCTTGATTTTATTTCCTTCCGAGGGTTTTGCTACCAAACAAATGGCCAGGCAGCTTTGTCTGGGGAGCTGTGGGAGATTCAATAGGGATTTGAAGGATGTGGAGGCAGAAGGGGGGAGGGGAGGGGATAATGTGGTTTCTTATTTTCTTCTAGAAAGAGGAAGCAATTACGGAAGGGAAAGGGAAAATTCTAGCACAGGGGATATAGGATAGTGCAGAAAATCCCTCGTTCACCGCTAGGAAATATTAGTTCCTGCAAGAATATGGGATCAGTTGCCCACAAGGCTTCAGGCTTCTAATTTTAGGCGCCTCAAGGAGTCCTGGGTGAAAGTCAGGGCCCTCCAGACAGCGATTCCGAGGAAGAACACAATGCACACCCCAGTGCATCAGTGGGGAGGGACCCTGGCAGCACAGAGGGGCAGTTCAGCCTCTCCCAGAGCTCTTTGGGACACACGCCAGGAAAAGGCAGCACGGAATCAGCTGCACCAGAAACTTTCCCAAGTTTCCCTCGGGATCTCTCCCTTCTCACTCACCCACTGGGTTCATCTGGCTCACAGCTCAGGCTGCTCTCACGCCTTGCTGTGAGGTACATCTGAGTACAACACTCATCCAGATGAGGTGGCAAACGCTTGCCAACCCCCCAAAAAAACCCCAAATGCCAACACTTTTGCTCCAAGGCGAGGTGCAGCGAAAGCCTGAACCGACGCCAAGGGGTGAGTGAGGCCTCTGGGTGCTTCGTGTCCTCAGCAAACGGTGACAGCTCTGGGGAAGGTGCCAGTGCTGTGACTCAGTGTCCCTTTGTTCTGGTCCCCCTCCCCTCAGGGGGGTTCTCAGTTGCTGCTCGCTGCCACACGCTCCTTTTGCTGCCTTTAATTAGTCTGTTGGCTTTTCCCTTTCTCTCGCTCCTCGTTTTCTTGGATCTGATCCTAACCTGCAGCGTTTCAAAACCATTCAGGAAGCTCTAGGGAGGCAACCCACGTTGACACCATCCCTGCTGAGCTATGAGATGTGGCTTTTTTTTGCTATTTTCTCTCCTTCCCTTGCTTCTGCTCAGCTCTTTCGGAGCAAGCTGCTCGCTGCTTACCCTCATCCTCACTTCCCGTTTTCCTTTCCGCTTTTCTTGTCCCCCTTTTGTCTTGGAGGTCCTGTGGCCACCCAGAGGACCCCACGCCCTGCTGTCTCCTCTTTCCACATCATTTCCAGCTCCTCTGAGACCAGGCAGCGAATTTCAACAGAAATCTGGCTGCCTCTTTGTGAAACCCTGGGACAAAGCTGCTGTGGCTGGGAGAGCCTCCTCCCCATCCTGCCCCAAATCCATGGATCTTGTCCTTCCGTGCCTGTCTGTCTCTCCGTGCCCGGAAATTGCCTGTCTGCCTCAAATTGCCTCTCTCCATCACCTCACTCCACATCTCCCTCCCCCCCTTCGCTTCCGGCTCCCCTCTCTCCTCCTCCTCTTCCCACGCTCCCTGCTTTAATTAGAAATACAAAGAAAACGCTTATCACACATGTCTTAATCAGCAACTCGTTCCCCGGCAGGTCCAGAAGGAAAACCCCCGTTCGTCCTCGCTTTTCCCACTCCCCCCACCACCTCCCCCGAATTAGGAGGGGAGTGATTAGGAGGAGAGCTCCGGGAAAGGAGGCTGCATGAGATTAACCCAGAGACCTGGAAAAGCTGGAGGGAAGGGCCAAGACACTCACGGTGCTGTTCAGAAAGGGCTAATTCTGGAATTTTTGGGAAGAAAGGGTGCCTGGCAGGAAGTGGCTGGGAGAACTGGACCTGGGAGTGCTGGGGGACAGCAGGCTGAGGATGATCCTGAGGCAAAAAAACTCTCCTGGACTGTGGGAGTGTAAATTCAGCCAGGACATCATGGAAGTGATGATCCCCCTCCAGTCAGAGCATTTTAAATCATATTTAGCTGCTGCAACCAGGTTTAGGCCTCTTAGTGCAAGACACTGATCACTTGGAATGAGTTCGGGCCATCGGAGCTGGTGCCTGGTGTGGGATTAGGGCTTGGACAAGCGATGGCTTTGGGGGTCCTGAGAGCAGTGTCCTTTACCTGTGGGGAGTTATCCAGGAGATAGAACCAGGATCTCAGAGGTGGCTGGTGAGAGGACGAGAGTCACTGGGTCCAAATCCAAACAGGACCCTCGGTTTGGGTACAAGGAAAAAGTTTTCCCTCGGAGCAATCCCCACCCCTGTAATTTTCAGCATCGGAAACCATCTCAGCTGACCCAGCAGCTGACTCAGCTCGGAGTAGGAGGTTGAGATAGAAACCTCCTGAGTCCCTTTTATCCTTAATAATCCCGGGATCCTACGACCAGAGGTGTCAAATGAGGCCGTTCAGATCAATGATTCCTCCCCCACCGAAAAGGGAGAAGGAAAGGGAGGTAGCAAGGCCTGGAAAGGGACTAATTTATTGGAGCAGGTTAATGGACATTTAATTCCAGACTCTGGCCTTTGATGGGACAAGGGGAAGTTGAAAAGAGGTCACCTTGCAAAATTAATGCCGCTCTATATTGTCCCCATCCTACAGGCCATTTCTGGGTGAAAAGCTTTCCGGGGAGTATCTTTGCACCAATCCAGAGATACAAAGATTGCAGAATCTCTCCCAGTCCTCATTACCTCTTCCTGGCAGAGCAGGTTTGAGGCAGACTGTGGGATACTGAGACCACAGCATAAAAGGCTTCAGATCAGTCCCATCCCCCCAGATGATTGACATTTGACTTTTTCCCAACACAAACAAAGCTACCCCAAAATCTTGTGCTTACGAAAACTGAGTGAAATTGGAGAAGTCAGTGGAGGCAGGGGGCAGTCACACCATGATGTATGTGGGGGAAGGAGTGACATTCAGAGAGGCTGCTGGGTTAGGAATTCTGTGTTACATCCTCAGGTTTTGTCCCCTTCCCCACTCACTGTCCCTCCCGCCTTCAACCAAACCATGCAGCCCTTCCAGGTCAGCTGCTGCTGCCCTAAATAACCCTCTCGTTTCCTGGGAACCTGGTAGGGAACAGCCACGAGCCTTCCTGCACCTCATGGATATGGGGTCAGACAAAGGGAATCCTGACCCCTGCCCCTCCTGCTCTTCAGTTTGCTCCAAGGGGATTCTCCTTTAGCCAAATCCCTGGGCTCACTGAGACCTCCTCCCAGCAGGACTTCACTGAAACATCCTCTGCCTCCTCCTCTTTTTGCTCCTCTGGGATGGCCTCATTCCCACCGGGAAACACGCGGCCAGGAGCCGTGAGAGTGAGGGCCCATCCTAAGCCTCCCTGGCACCCTGCCCACCATCCCAACCAGAGGCAGAGCACTCCCCCCACCACCACCCCGCTGCCAAAACCCCTCAAAACCCCTTTTCGGATTCTCCCGATGAATCAGCATCCCACTGCCTCCGGCCACTGGCACCGGGAAGGGATGGGAAGGCCCAGATGTCCTCAGCACCTCTCTGAGGCTGTTCTGGCGGGGAAACTCTCTCGGATTAGGGAATCCTTTATCTCTGCCTTATGTAAGACCCGGAGAACTCCTTTTATGGTTGGCTTTTCCTGTCTTGTCAAGAGCAAGGAACAAATGTAGCTTCATCTGCGCTGGTGGGTTGGCTCACTGATTAAGCATCTGATTCAAAGCTAAGTACAGAACAGGCTTTTGATGGGCGGATTTAATTCGGCGTAAAAAACCAGGATGTCGTCCCCCTCCCTTCACCCAATATTCCCAAGATAGTGGTCGGTCTGGTGCAATGAAGCCGCGGGGACGACTCCCACCTACCAAAGCCTGAGAAAGTCCAGAGCGCTCCAATTTGTGCTGAAGTGGCTCCTTTGAGTGTTTCCCCCTCTGCTTCCCCCCTCCTCTTTCCTTTTCTTTTCTCTCCTCTCTTCTCCTCTCCCTTTTATTTTTTTCCCCTTTCCCCTGCTGATTTACCACCATTCCCAGGCATTCGCAGGAGGAGTGAGCTCACCCCATGCGTGTGTGTGCGCTCGGGGGTGTGCGGGGGGCCCCCCGTGGGCGTCCGTCTCCGAGTGACACACCGACCCCCTGCTCATCCCGCCCTCCCCGAGCCCTGGCAGGGGGAGCGTGTCAGCGATGACCTTGCTGAGTAAAGAGTTGTGGAACGAAAGAAGTGTTTTTCCTGCGATCCCGGAGAGGCGGAAGGTGCGATTACTCATCCCTCTCTCCAACTGTCTCCAGCACCTTTCAAGTGCTTCTCGCGTCGAGTCTGGGGGCGTGAGCGAGGGGGTGGGAAGCGAGGGGAGGCTGCCAAAATCTGGGTTGCCACAGACACCGGCCTCGCTTCTCCTCCAATGAACGCCGCGCTGAGAGTGCGGGAGGAGGCTGGGCACCACCCACATGTTGAGCTGCGTGGAGTATAAGTAGATGGAGGAGCCTGGACTAGTGGCAGTTCAGACAGGGAAGAGAAGCAGCTCTTCACATCTCCAGTGAAAGCGGTTTTTTTTTTTTTTGGCTCACCAAGTTTCACCAGAGGAGAAATCACCGGGATTTCTGCGGCAGCTTCCAGCTTCCTTTGTGCATCTCTGTGTGATTTTTCTCTGGCGGGCACTTTGCGGCATTCGAGCTTCTCAGCGGGACCGGGCGTCTTATCCAACTCCTCTCCTTGTTCCTGGAGGATCCTGGTTCTCTCTGGGACACCCCTGAGCACGTGAGACCGGCGCTTCCAGCTGGGCACCGGGAGAAATTTGCCTACAACTCTCTCTGGGATCCACGTGGACCGACCAGCTTGCTCTGCGGTGATATCTGATTGGGTTGTGTTTGTGTCCAAAAGTCCTCGGAGGGGGGTTTAGAAGTCTCTGTGTGTCTCTCAGGAAGTGTTGTGGTGGGGGTTTTGGGGATCCAGCTCCAGTGCCAGGGCTCATAACCCACTTCTTTCCGTGTTTGCCACTCGCACGGTCGGAGCCATGCAGCTGGATAATGTCACCAGCGCGGGCATCCACTCCTTCCAGGGGCACCGTGGAGTTGCCAACAAGCCCAATGTGATCCTGCAGATAGGGAAGTGCAGGGCAGAAATGCTGGAGCACGTCAGGAGGACCCACAGGCACCTCCTGACCGAGGTCTCCAAGCAGGTGGAGCGGGAGCTGAAGGGGTTGCAGAAATCCGTGGGGAAGTTGGAGAACAACTTAGAGGACCATGTTCCAACCGATAACCAGAGGTGGAAGAAGTCCATCAAGGCCTGCCTGGCCAGGTGCCAGGAGACCATTGCCCACCTGGAGAGGTGGGTCAAGAGGGAGATGAATGTTTGGAAGGAGGTCTTTTTCCGCCTGGAAAAGTGGGCTGACCGCCTGGAGTCCATGGGAGGCAAATACTGCCCTGGCGAGCAGGGCAAGCAGACGGTGTCCGTGGGGGTGGGAGGCCCCGAGATAAGGCCGAGCGAGGGGGAGATTTACGATTACGCCCTGGACATGAGCCAGATGTACGCACTGACCCCTCCTCCCGGGGAGGTGCCCAGCATCCCCCAGGGCCACGACTCCTACCAGTGGGTCTCCGTGTCGGAGGACGCTCCAGCCTCCCCGGTGGAGACCCAGGTGTTTGAGGATCCCCGGGAGTTCTTGAGCCACTTGGAGGAATACTTAAAGCAGGTGGGTGGCACGGAGGAGTATTGGCTGTCTCAGATCCAAAACCACATGAACGGGCCAGCTAAAAAGTGGTGGGAGTACAAGCAGGACTCTGTCAAAAACTGGGTCGAGTTCAAGAAGGAGTTCCTGCAGTACAGCGAGGGAACTCTGACCAGGGATGCCATCAAAAGAGAGCTTGATTTGCCCCAGAAAGAGGGGGAGCCCCTGGATCAGTTCCTCTGGCGCAAGAGGGACCTGTACCAGACCCTCTACGTGGACGCGGACGAGGAGGAGATTATCCAGTACGTGGTAGGAACCCTCCAGCCCAAACTGAAGCGTTTCCTGAGCTACCCCTTGCCCAAGACCTTAGAGCAGCTGATCCAGAGGGGAAAGGAAGTCCAGGGCAACATGGAGCCCTCGGAGGAGCCCAGCCCACAGAGGACCCCCGAGGTCCAGCCGGGAGACTCTGTGGAGACCGTGCCTCCCTCAACCACCGCCAGTCCCGTGCCCAGCAACGGGACCCAAGCGGAGCCCCCCAGCCCCCCGGCCACCGTCATATGAGCTCCCCCGGGGGGGGTCTGGGTGACGTTGGAGGGAGAAGGGGGCTTATTTCAGGAAGCTTCTCCTCGGAGGGAGGTTCTGGCTGAGACGAGACCTGAGGTGTGCTCGGTCCAACAGCCCAGAGCAGAGGGGTTGGCTTTGCTCCTGGGGGGAGGGAGGTGGTGGGGGAGAGGCACGTCGGGACGGGGTCGCCCGGCTCCCCCAAGCCGTGCGACGCAGTGGTGCTGGGGACCTCCTGCCGGCACCGCTGTGGGGAGCTGAACCATTTTATGAGAATTCCCTGACAAGAAACTCGAGACAATTCCCAACTTGTGAAGCGGCCGCCGGGCACTGGCGGCTCTCAAGGACTTCATATGAGTGCAGCAACTGGCGGAGGGTTCCTACCCATCTGGATCTCTCTTTTTCCTTCTCTCCTCCCTCTGCTGGGGAGGTGGTCCTGTCCTGAGGGGGCAGCTTTCTTTTGACCCTTGCCTGTTTCTGATTAACCTCTGGGTTCACTTGGCAATCTCCTGCTCTTACTTGCTCCAAAGGAATAAAGTAAATTTTTTTTTGATTAGCTTTTATTTTAAGAAGAAAAAAAAAAACTCCTATTACTTCAGGAACTGACAGCTTTAAGAGTCTGGATTATTTTTCGTGGTTTTCATTTCACTGCACCTAACACCTGCTTTAACATGTTTCCTCTCAAGAGGCTCTTACTGTTTTACTTGTCTTAGTTTCTGCTCACTCCAATTCAAGGCCACTGCAGTGCAGAGGCAATTTTCATCCTTTCTCTGCACATTATCCTGTGCATTCAGCAGGAAACAGATTTTCTAATTAAATTCTGGGCTCATTTATTGAAGGAGCAGTCTCCTTCCTTTCAGAGAAGAGAGGGTGTTCAAGGTGGAGAGAGGAGACACCAGAGCTCTTTTGAGAGAGAGGCGGGGGAGGGAAGGGAAATAAATCCTTATTCTCTGAATGAAACAAACAAACACAGCCTAAATTCAGAGCAAAACATCCCCAGAGCAGCAAATCGAGTCCATGCTGATGTGTGGAGACAACAGGAGCTTTTGCCATGTAAAAGCAAAAAAAGAAGTGAAGAGAGGATCTGTGTGCCCCAGCACGGTTGTAGCCTGTGCATCACTGCAAGGAGTTCCTGCTCACACAGACAGACTCCAAATGCCCTTGGAAAGCCTGGAATCCCTGTCCTGGAGCACCTGAGGACAGAGCGTTGTCTGCTCACGAAGAACTTCCTGCAACATCCCGCCACGGATATAGACGGACTGGACTTAGGGACTTTTTCCATGCTGAGACAGGAAATGCTCAGTGCTCACCTTTGGCCAGCATTTGATGATGGGACTGAGACATGAAGGACATTCCTGAAGTTTGGCTCTCCAAAGCTTCCTGAGGCCGGACACAGCTCGGGCATCGTCTGCATCCACCACCTGACCAAATAAACAGCACCTCCTGGAGAGATGCAGCAGCAGGAGTGACCCTGGGATGCTCCTGGCACTGCCACAGCAGGGACACGAGGCACTGGTGGCTCTGAAGGCCTTTGCTGTGACTCCTTCCAAGAGGCTGAAGGTAAGACAGGTCCCTGACATCCCCTCCTCTGCACTCCTCAGGGCTAAACTGGTCACAGGATGTCCAGTGGAAAACTTGCAGTGGGATTAAAACTGGTCTGAAATGGGACAGGAACCACTGGGGCTGGGAGGAAGGGGAGGGGAGACTCAGCCAAAGGGAAATACAGGAGAATGAGTAGGAAAACTTTCCAGAGAGGGCAGTATCTTGCAGTTTCTGATTAATATGGGAAAGGAATGGGAAGCTCCTTCGTTAGCCCAATGCCAGGACCCACTTTGTCCTTCTGGGCTTGAGTCCCCACCCAGGAAAACCTATCCCAGATCCATGCACAGGCCGAAGGAGCTGCAGGCCTGCTCTGCATCCTTGCTGGGAGCCGGTCTCAGGAATGGTGGGAGCTCTCCTCTCCCTCGTTCTGAGTGAGTTTGTCAACAGCTCTGCGTGGAGAGAAAGGAGCATTTCTCACTAATGACCCTGGCTGAGTGATGGGGGCGTGGGAGTCGCTGCTGAGGATGAGCTGGCCGTGCATTACAAGCTTTATCTCCTCTGGCTTCCAGTGACTCACTCAGATCCTCCTCTGAGAAGGAATCGCTTCACAGCACTCAGGATTTGGAAGGAAAGCCACAGAAAAAGCTTCCAAACCGGAGGCCTCAACATCAGACCTGCTCTCAGGACCCTCAGCCACCGACTGCCACATCCATCACCCGCAGGAAAGGCTGGCACAGGTAATTACCTCCCACCTTTCCCTGTGGGCATTTCTGAGTCTCCCCAGTGCCCTGAGCTCGGATATTGAACAGCCCAGCTGCAGATACCTGTGCTGATCTGGAGCCCTCAGCCCCAGGGGCTGCAGGAGCCTGGCACCGCCAGGGATGTGGGATTTCAGCTTGTCAGTGTCAGAACCCAAGGCCCAGCCCTAATAATTGGTGCTCCAGGGACTGCACATCGTGGCTTTCCCTTGGCTGGACCATTGCCAAACCTTAAACCCCAACACCAAGTGGGTCCTCCAGGCTGCAGACGCGGCTAAATTTAATCCCAGCTCCTGAGAATTCCCCCCTTTCTCTGCACTTTAGAGATCTAATCAGAGCTGCTGCATTTTTTTTTCTTTTCCAGCCATCCCTGCTGCTGTTGCTGAGATTCCTTCTCTGTGTCCAAGAGCTTTCCCAGGGGAGAAGCAAGGGCTGCAGGAAGACAGAGGGGAAACCGTGCACCAAAGAGCCTCCCATGCAGTGCAGTGCCCTGGTCAAGGTGCTGAGATCCAGA